>QFEL01002549.1:0-15169 GCA_003316195.1 Neoboletus brunneissimus | reverse complement strand
CGTTCACTGGAACTAACCGAGGCACAGGATGGGGAAGCCGAGCGACTCCGGCTGTCATTTTTCCGAGGAATACGTCGCCTTCCGTTACGTTCTCGAGTACGTGAAGACTCTGAACCTGAGCTTGAACCTGAGTCACAGTCCGACGCACTCGAATCTGACGCAGACGAGGCTGACTCTGACCCTGACTCTGAACCAGTTGATGATGATTCAGAGTTAGGCGAGCGGCTTGACCTACGAGAATATGTTGGATATGAAGCGACGAATTGAGAACGGCCAGTGCTTACCTCCGGGCCTTCTTCCTTGGATGGCTGTCCGAACTAGTTGCTTTCTGTTTCTCCCTCTCCTTTTCCTTGGCTTCTAAAATCAAGTTTGCTGTACCACTTCTGGATGACACTGAGAGACGATCCCCAATGGCAGAAACTCTGGGACACACTTCTTTTTGAATTCCTCTGGGACCTCTACTGAGGGCTTGCCATCGGCCTTGAGTTTAGCCAATATCCTTGGATTCTCGAGCATTTCTGTTCGAGAAGGACGCGAAACATAAGGGCGCTCTGATTTACACTCATAGATGAAGTGGCCTGCGACAACAAAATTGAACCTCAGTTTCACATCTAAATCCAGAGGAGGGACCACAACTTCACCAGCTTTCAGACATTTCTGGCAGACAGTTGTGTATGTCGCGCGAGGGTTGTTGTAGGACTTGCGGTGGGGTGCAAACTTGGACATTGTGGTGCGAGACAACTTGGAGCGGGCCAATGATGGCGGGTGAGCGGGGTTTGGAAGTCACTCTACTTTGGGTTACCCCCGTAATAATAGTACATGCCATTCTTGTGGTCCAGAATGATCGTCCCAGCGGACCCATTTAGAAGAGCGATGGCTCGAGGCGTCGAGTGTATCACTACGACTTATCTTGATGGGGGGTAGAGCATTTCTGCAGGACTTACCTCCGGACTCGTTACCCAGGCTTCCTACATCGCTCTACGCGACTCTCAAAGCCCGCCTTACAGCTCTCCTCTTGACTCTCTTCGCGATCGTCGAGGTCCCTGCGGAAAAACCGGAAAAGAAAGACCATGGAGATATCGATTTCGTTGTAGCTTGTCCCCTGACTCGCGAGGCAATCACTCCAGAACGGGTGGGCCGCGTCCTTGGTGCGGTAAAGAGTATCGAGCTCGACGGAAATAGGACATCCAACTATGCTGTCGGCATTGATCAAGAGGATTGGTTGGTGCATTCTGTGCAACCTATGCCTTCGGACTACATATATTGTCAAGTCGATGTCAAAGTGTGTGATGACAAGGAAGAAGCGGAAAGGATGATGGTCGTTCATGGCTATGGCGATCTTGGTATCATAATCGGTGCCATCGCAAAAAGTCGTGGTTTGTCGGTCAATCATCACGGCTTAAAGGTGATTGTTGCACTCGCACATTACGCTCAAGAGTTCTCAGTCGAATGATCAGGTCGCGAGTCCGCATCCAGATCCACCGGTGCATCTCACAGGTTCCCCTCGACTGATTTTTGACTTCATGGGACTATCCATGGATAGATGGATGAAGGGCTTTAAGACAGTGGAAGAGACATTCAAGTTCGCTGTAACTTCGCGATTTTTTGACCCTCGTCGGCTACACGTCCCTTCGATGCGCCCGTTTAACAAGTCCGTCCAAGGTCGCAGCATGTACATCGACTTCCTCTTGTGGGCTCAGGACAAAACGCCAACTACGTCTACGGCAAAACCGCAGCAAGACACGGTCGAGGAAGCGCTTGTAGTATTTGGCAAAAAGTCGGAGTGGGATGCGATGGCACAAGAGAGACATGCAAGGACATGGCTGAGGAGTAATTTCAATGGAAAGCTCGTCGCAGAATGGACTGGTCTCGGCTGGAAAGGCGTAAAAGCAGTCATGGACGACGTTAGATCTTCAGTCGGTGGGGAACGTGCACTCGTTGGGATGGAACTGGAGCAAGTTAAAACCCTAGTATTGATATCCCAGAACTCGTTGAAACTCGACGCATAGCGGCAACGTACGTTGTAACCAACAATGGGTGAAACAAAGCAACGGTCCACCCCATCTCCACTTGAAAAAGAGTCACCAAAAAATTACATCCCCATGCCTACCAGATGTGCGGGATGATCCTGGCCGGAACTCTCTGCATATACTCAGTGTAGTCATTTCTGATGACGTCGTCTTCCTGGGCCGCCTTCTCCTACAGATCTCATTAGTTCTTTCGGTCAAATCGTCCAAATCGTAAGTCATACCTCGATGGGCATCTTGATGGCGAATACACCGGCAAGGATACCAAGGGATGCAAGAGGAACATAGGACCAATACATAACCGAATAGAACACTTGTTGGAGAAGCATCACACTTGTAGTAATCAACGTGGGTTAGGCCTTGTCGGGTCTTCAACGCAGATCACTCACCTATACGCGGGGTGGCGGACAACGGCATAAGGGCCAGTCTGCGTCATCCCAGGCTTCTCGCGGCGCTAAAAAAACAGAGGAAGACCTTAATCTGCATCGCTCAAAAGGAGTAGTACTAGATTTACCCCTATCATTCGCCAACGTTCGTCAGATTGACTGAGTATCCGGTCAAGAACGAATTTCAGAGAGAAGCCAGCAGCACAGGCCACAAGTCTGACTGGAGTCTTCCATTCCGTTTGAATAATGTCCTCCGGCAAGGCGAACTTTAGCATCCAGGCCGGTTGCTGAAAATTGTTGAACACCACGGCAGTACAGTAGACCGCGGGTGGGAGCAGCGCGGAGAGCGCTTGAACCGGAAACACGAGCTTGTCCAAGAGTGAACCGGGCGCAGACTCGGGGATAGGGAGGCTAGATTCCCCTTCCGTGCTGACCTTTGGCGCTCCCGACTTCCACAGAAGATATCTGAAGAAATCCGCAGTGGTAAGGACCGCTAACCCTTCGGCCCCTTGAGGCGAGGGGGTTAAATAATGAAGCCCAGCAATATACATGATGGTCTGTCGCAAGTACCAAGGTAGCACCCGATTGTTGAAACCCCTTTTTCAGTTCTTGGCCAAAGCGCTGCATGATGAGTAATGACTATTGTCCAATCACACCTCGTGAACAGTGACACAGGGAACGAAGCGGACCGCGCCAACAACCGAATCTGAGGCTAGGGAAATGGTACGATGGAACCGTAGTTCACGTTTGCATCCGGTGACGTGGAGCAGTACTCTCCTCCCTTTTCCCCGAAACCAATGGGATATGCGCTTCGTATGTTAGGCGTATGTTACGGTTGTCCTTCAAGCAAGCATCTACCACAGTGGACGTGGTACGAAGAATGCGACAAGGCTGGGACCGTGCTGGTGTTCGCGCTACGACTGTAGGTAGGAAGGACATTTATCCTGGTGAAGAGAGACGGGTAATAGCCAGATTCCAGATGGTGCAACCAGCGATCAAACTTCAGAATGAGTGAATGCTGCATCGACATTACTTACAACAAACGCTGGTACATTTCGAAGCGCCGGGAACATCTTACATTTGTGACACCTTCATTTTTGACAGGTCTGATCTTCTGAGTGTGAAAGTAATAATAGGTCAATACCTTGCATGAGAAGACGGTCAAAGTATGTACTTGGTGAAGCAAACGGACTTCCTCCCTTATGCAACGGGACTTGTGACTTCAAGCATTCCTCACGGTCTTCCCATGCTTTTCTTCCCGGGCCCGACCAGAGCCAGTCTACGTGTTGCTGAACAAAGTTGGGAATGTGGAGTCTCGAGCAAGTGTGGGCATTTGATGGCGTTGCGACTTCACATACAGCATGATCATGGTCCCAGAAGCTTATGCTGCCCTCCCGTGTGAGGAGGATTCTTGGGTCTCATCGAGCACTTGGGTGATCTGTCCACAACCGGTCTGGTGGTCCAGTACCAAATTAGACCAAGTGCCTCTCATGGCCGCCTGACCGTCGCTCTTGGGCATTCTTTCTACTTGGAGCCCTCATCATGTCGAATTCTGAGTCGGACTCTATACCATTATCCCCTCAGCAAGCCGATACCCTCAAGACCTTGCGCGAGCAATTGTTCGCTGAAGGCATCTTGCATGAAGGAGACTCCATCGGTACAGATGATAAAACATTACTGTGAGTGTATAGAGGTCCTCAGTTTATTGATTCACCGTGCACGAGGCAAGTTAAACACGAGTGTCCGATGCATTCTAGTCGATTCCTGCGAGCACGAAAGTTTAATTTCAATGAAACGAAGAGGATGATAAAGAACTGCCAACACTGGCGGCAAACTGTGTCGGGAATCGGCATAGATGAACTGAACGGTAGAATGGACCCTTTCGACGTGAGTAGCAAGTGTTGTGGGATACTTGTTACACTGTCTGACCATCTATGCTCCAAGTATCCCGGTCGCGAAGAGGTATTCAAATCATGGTCCATGTACTTCCACAGGGTACGTTCGTCGTTTCACTCTGAACATTTTGGACTTATTTCAATGTTTTTGTGACAGACAGACAAGGTCAGCGGAACACCCTATCGATGCGTGCGGGACAGTTCTTTACATGGAGCAGAAAGGGCGGCCCGTGAACATACAGTTCTTCGGTGGTTTAAACCTTCCGGAGCTCTACAAGCACGTTACGCCAGAAAAGCTCGTGGAATCCATCATAGTGAATGCGGACGCCCTCACTCGCGAAGTTCTACCAGCTGCTTCCCGTGCAGCAGGTCGTCAAATTGGGCAATCTCTTGTCATCGTTGATCTCAAGGGCTTTGGGTAAGTCCCACACTGTCATAAACGCGCGTTGTGGCGACACGATTAGTACAGTCTTTCGCAATTCTGGCAGGTGAAGTCCCTCGTTCAAATATCGTTCCAAATATCGCAAGACTATTACCCTGAGACGTATGTCCCTTACATTACCCTTGTTTCTTATTTTTCATTCGCTCATCTTGTAGGATGGGTCAACTTGCCATCATAAATGCCCCGTCTTCATTCACATTCATCTGGTCCATCGTCAGACCTTGGCTCTCCAAGGAAACAGTGGAGAGAGTCGACATTCTCGGGAAGGATTATAAAGAAGTTCTTCTGCAAATTGTTGATGCCGACAATCTTCCTGTTGTTCTTGGTGGAAATTGTACGTGCTCGAGCGCAGGTGGCTGTGACTTGAGTAGCGCCGGTCCTTGGATGGAAGAGAGGCTCGCGAGAAGGATCACGGCGAAGCAAGGGGTCCTTTCCGCTGGGCCCAGCGAATGCAGTACACCGACTAAGACACCGTCTGAATGGGCCTCGAGTACCAGCACCCATGTCGAGGGAGCCATGGAACCAGTGAATGTGACCCACGAGAAAGTCACCTATGAAGGTTCAACGGCGGAAGTCGTGACCGCAACCCGACTAGAGGTGGCATGATATCCAGCATGCTACATTTCGCGGGCTACCCTCCAAATTACATGTAGCTCAGGTAAATCAAGTCTTATCCAATAGTGAAGCAATTGTAATGTTCACCGTCAAACCTCTGTCAAAAGAGGGTTGAGTATTAGGAAGGAATAGACACGAGTAACAATAGACATGATCAGAAGATTGGTATAAAGTCCTGTATCCTATCCCTCGCATCCTGAGCGATACATTCTGCTATCCATGCAACGTTACGAATTTCTTGTTCCTTTAACTTCACATAGCTATAGAACACACCATACTGAAACTGTTGCATGAATGCCTGTTTATTCAAATGCACTTCCATCCGGAAGAATCGGTCTTCCAGTTGTGCCGCAACACCCAGATCTCCGACATCGTGATTAGCCTGAGCCGATGTAGAGTTGTCGAAGAATGAGCGGTATTCGGAGATATTGTCGCAGACTAGTCGGACCTGCTCGAGGTCATCTGCTTTCGCGAGGGCGTTGTTCCCTTCAGGGAACAATCTACCGATTGCAGGGAAGAGCTTGGCACGTTGTTCTTTGGTCAGTTCAGTATCGAAGGAGTTGATAGTGATGTTGATCGTTCTTCGGTCTGCCTCGAAAGCAAGGATGGTTTGCATTACTTCAGAGGTGGGTGAACCCAGAGTGCCGACGAAGTTGTAGAAATCCTCGAGATACGCCTTGTAGACAGTATTACGGATGATCTCAATGTTCAGGTCGTCGAGGTCGGCAGCGGAGAGACAATCACGGAAGTAAGAAGCTGCATTGCAGTATGCATAAACACGCGGTGTATTTCTCGTGATCCTGCACGCACCTAAGGGGGTCTCCACAAGGACACTCTGGTAAAGCTCCTCGACGTTGGTGGCGACACACAAAGCCGGCATTGTATCAAAGATGCCTAGGGGGTGACAGCGCTCTAAAAGCTCATGTGTATCCCTCTCATGCAACGTTCCTGTGATCAACAGAACGACATTGTCGATCATGTAGCCGTACCTGAGTAATCATGGGGATTAGTCGCGTTTCAGGACCGCAAAAGACGACCAACGTAATATAATCGAGGAATTTACACAACGGTTCCACAGCGTTGCTGCGGATGAAATTGAATTGGTCGACGAGTATCTGCGTTGCTCTGTCGGAAATCGTGGTTGTCGAAAGCGGCGAAGGCTCGTTCGCGAGGAAATTCCCGTAATCGGTTGCAGACAGCTGAGTCTTCAGATCTGGAGGTAAGATGAGTATTTCCGACGTCAGTGCGGCGGTATCTTCGACACGATACCTTCGAGACTCTCGCATTGTGTCAAGCTCGCGTAGTGGCCTTGGCTTAGGATGCCAGCCTTGTAACCGCGTACAATTCCCTCCAGGAAACCGCTATTGACCTATATGCAAAAATTCTGGCATGTTGAAACCTCTAGATCAAGTTGAGACGTACGTTGAAGAGCAAGCCCTCCATGACCTTGCCAGATGATCTGTCGTTGTTCCAGTACTGATTCAAAGAAGAATATTGTTCCCACGAAACATTGTCAGCGGTAGATTCAGTCGGCGCAAAAAAACTATATTGCGGAGTGTTGACATGCCCCCGGGCCGTGTGCGCACGTCGACCTGGTTCGTGATAACGTGTGTCCTTTTTCATTATCGCCAAGGTTAGTTTTCTCGGCCTTCTCACGTGTATCGGCGATTACCACCCACCACGCAGTGATAACCTCCCCGAAGAAATGGGGCATTATGAAACCCTTACCAGCTGTGCGGTACGTGTTGGCCGTAACAGACATGCGAAGGTCCAGCAAGTGTCGAGTCAGTACGCTCACAATTTTAGCGCTTTGTGTTGTAGAACTCACATCAATATCTTTGAGAGATATTCTCACGTAACGTCTTTGACGCGTCTTTGGCACAAGTTGTGAACAATGATTGGTTAGTAACTCCACAGATAAGGGAAATTGTCCCATAAGTAAAGGTAAATGACGACGCATGTATACGGGGTTATGTTGAGTCACGATATGGTCATCACGCCATAGACTCTCGCGCTTACGGCAAGCTATATAGTGTACAAAGGGTGCCGGGTTCCCGCAGACGCAGTTTTGTGGTATCTCTGTAGCCCGCCATGACGAACCCAGACTCTGAGAAATATTCTCAAGTGGAGACCCAGCTCCATAACGCTTTGAAGTACGACTCTCCAGAGGATAGGAGTCTTCGACGCAAGATTGACGCTCGGATGCTGCCAATACTCACACTTCTGTACTTGCTGAGCTTCCTTGATCGGTGAGCCCTCTCAAGCATCCAATCATACTCACTAAATATCTACTAAGGACAAATATTGCGAATGCCAAGTAAGCGTATCGACATCTACAACGATACCGTTGACCTTCTATGAACTGCAGACTCGATGGTATGATTACGGTGACTACGCATCCTGTGGTGATGTGCCGACCTTCGCTAACCGTCACTCAGGACCTGGGGATGTCAGCGCCTGCATACAATACTGCGTTGGCGTTGTATTTTGTCGGATACATAATTTTCGAGATACCCGCCAATGTCTGTCAACTAAGTGAGCTAGTATGTGCTGTCTTGTACTAACCTCTTTTTTTTCCTTGCATGTCTTTCTTCACAGATCATGTGACTCTATTTTTTTTACATACTTCGATTGCTCACCTTTCGAGGGATAGTTTAAAGCGCTTCGATCCTCGATTTTGGCTCCCATCTTTGACCCTTGTCTGGGGAATTGTTTCCATTGCTCAAGGGGTTGTGACGAACCAGGCAGGCCTCTTTGGGATACGATTCCGTAGGTTCTCTATTCG
This sequence comes from Neoboletus brunneissimus, assembly GCA_003316195.1. Lineage (NCBI taxonomy): Eukaryota > Fungi > Basidiomycota > Agaricomycetes > Boletales > Boletaceae > Neoboletus > Neoboletus brunneissimus. The sequence goes on along the minus strand of QFEL01002549.1, from coordinate 7,019 downwards.
CTTTCACATATCTCGATAATATCTGGCTCCCTAGTGTTGGGCCTGACAGAAGCAGGCCTATTTCCTGGGGTTATCTACGTGTTCTCTGTATATTATCTCAGGTAATGGAAGCACTTCCCCCACAAGGTGATGTATTCACATGGGTTTACACCCGCGGACAGACGGGAACGCAGTTGGCGAGTAGCCGTGTTCTTTGGCGGCGCAGCTCTTGCAGGAGCATTCGGAGGTATTGCCCCTTGATGTTGACGTCCGTGTATGTAGTAACGGGCCCTCCCTAGGCATATTTGCCTACGTGATCGGTTTAATGAATGGTGTTGGAGGACGCAAGGGATGGCAGTGGTAGGGCTTGCTCCAACAGTGCAACCCCATCACTGTACCAAACTTTGAACCGTTTCATTTAGGATTTTCATCCTTGAAGGTATCCTTACAGCAGTCGTGTCGCTAGCTGCATATTTTGTTGTGCCAACTTGGTCCCACAAGGCTAATTTCGTGAGGCTTTGTTTTGATAATCATGTGATGCAGTTAACTGACACCCTATATAGTTAACGGAAGAGGAGCGCAGTCGTCTGATAGAAAGACTGCAAGCAGACTCGGATGCAGGCACGAAAGAGTCGTTTCAGTGGTCTTCTGTGCGATCCGCCTTTGAGGATCATCTAGTCTGGGCATATGCGTTCCTGTTCCACGGCTTCTCGTTTGTGTTGTACTCGTTCAGCTTCTTTTTGGTATTCATCCTGTTTCATTATCCTCTCTATGAATACTAATTAACTGCTAGCCCACTATCATAGCAGACCTCGGATTTCAGGCATGGCAGGCACAGTTGTACGCGTCTCATATACATCCGACTATTAAACTAATCCGATGGATAGGATGACGGTACCTCCCAACACTGTTGCGAGTTTCTCGGTGTGGGGAACTGTCTGGTTGTCCAGCCGATTAAACATGCGTGCCCCATTCATCATCGTCTCCGGAGTAGTTGCGGTCATTGGTAAAGAGAGCCTTTTATATGAATACAATGTGTGGATCAATCCATTTTTCAGGATACATTATTCTGATCTCATCGACAAACCGTGAGTAGTCGTAACAGTCTCAGTTATGTTTGTTTCTTACATGCCTTTCTAGCTGGTGTGCAATACTTCAGCGTCCATCTTGTAACAGGTGACCACATGCACTGCTTTAGACGTCTGAAGTTTAATTGATCCTTTTCTTTTCAGCTGGTATATTTACTGGTAATTCATTACTTCTCAGGTTTGCTTGCTCGTCTTGGGCGTTCTCTGGCTCCTGCTTACATATAAAACTTTAGTTGGCCCGGTGAAAATGTTTCCGGACAGACCAAACGTGCAGTCGCGGTGGCAATGCAGATCGCGATTGGCGACATTGGCGCCATCGCCGGGTGTTTGGTATATCGGTCAACTCTTAGCACCCATCTCTACCGCATACCCAACCTCATCGCCATCGGATACATTCTATTCGCCATTTTGATGGCCACATATCTATGGGTGATGATGGCACGGGAGAACAAGAGACGTGACGCGGTACTCGCCAGCAGCAAGGAGAACAGTAAGGAGGATGGCTGGTTAGAGACAGATGAGGAGAGGCTCAGACTCGGTGATCGGTCAATTCATTATAGATATCAACTTTGAGACCCAAGGATCAACATGTAACATGTCAATGGTGTACTTCTGTCGTGCAAGGCGGAATACAGTTACATCTTTAGGCCATTTCTTATATGATACAAATCACTGAGCTCATAACACATTGTCGACGGTCCACCAACTTCGGAGCGAGTATCTCAAATAGGACTCCTTGAGGCAGGCAAAGTACTTGAGATTCGAGTACGATTTCATCGACACATCAACTAAATACATGTGCGACTAGTTAAGTGACCCGCGCCTTTACCCATAGCCTTTATTCATGTTACTATTACCCTCGGGCTACACTCATGTGAAATGCTGTAGATCACTTATAATAGATATATCTGTAACAAACCTCCACTCAACGAATGGTATCTTGTCCATATACAGCCTATGTGCCACTGCCACTGGATCACTGCCTTCAGGGAATGAATTCATTCAGGTCCCTGATGCATACCAGTGAAAATAACCCTCACCTTCATGACTCGCCGTTTACCATTCGTGCTCCTGTCTTGTCCTTTTTTTTCGCGTCGCATCAAAGCCCATTTCTATTTGGCCCTACTTAGTATTAGTATGGTTACGGTGGTCCAAGCTCTCGAACCTGGCATTGGGGATGGCATTGCCTCTCACCCATGTACCGGTGGGAATCATTGAAGCTGTGACATCAGAGCAGAGCTATCTTGAGATCAACGCCGCATGTCTGCTATTCGTTCATTTCACGGTGGTAGTACTACGGATCAAATGTGATAGAGATATCTTTTGTCCCTCATTCGAACATCGACCTTCAGCCTCATCAATCATCAGCGTTCCTGCCACACGCGACTGACGAGTGGCATCACAGTATATCTTTTTTACCTACCCCCGCCCGTCAATATGTTTCCAATTCTAACTCATTATTTATGCTGATCTTGACTTAAAAACCAGCGAATTATTTCACTATAGAATTCTTCTCGGTTTCTGATCCACGTCAACCTATTCGTGAATTTGGATAAGGACCGGCAACTAAAATTTGGTGATGACCAGAATCAGCAGCGCCTCCCCACCAAGTATCAAAGATTCTAGTCGTCCTCATCTTACGGTTAGTAGGGAAGCTGGAGCTGCGGAAGTGATCCAGAGAGCCATGGTTCTCTTCCGCTGACAGGTGCGTTGTTTGTAACGTACTGGAGCTGATCACTGCTATTCTCAATGTTGACTCGGATTTTTTATAATAGTATCCCCCTCATCTCCACTCCCTCAGCATGGATGGGAGCAATTCTGCCCAATCGTTGTTAGGGAAGAAGTTCGCCGTAGTCAAGTCAGGCTGGTCTGCCGATGCTGCAGATCTCTTCATCCTATTGTGTTCTTTCCTCCTAACCACGGCGTCCATCGTCCTTGCCGCCCTCATATTCCATATACAAGCAACTTTCGAATAGAACCTAGCAAGACTTTGTCAATGCTTCAACGGGCGATATCAGCCTTTTCGATCATCATCACGTCGGCCATGATCATGGTGGCTGGAAAGCGCTACGTTCTCTTCAAACTCGCGAGGGGAAGTATCCGCAGCCGAAGAGTTGCCATTTACAGTCGCCCGTCCATCGGTAACCTTGCTTATTACTTGGTGTGGCATGGCCTCGAACTTCCCTTGCTCGCTTTGTTGGCCGTCTGGGCGCTGGGATTGACCACTGGGTTAACCGTGAATGACGCGTGGGCGATGGTACCTACTGTGATGTCGGTGTCTCTGCAAATCCCCGCTGTCCCATTCGGCACCCGAGCACCGGTGGCCCCAGGATCACTCTCCGTCCCGGCGTCTGGGCAATTAAGCTATGTCATGGCGTCGGTGTGTATGGGGGTGGGTGGTATCGTGGGGGCCATCCGCATCGCCAGTGGCGCACAGCTTGCTTCAAGGGGTCCCATGAGAGTCCTCGTTTACCCTCCTCTCCCCGACTACATTCCCAACATTAGTTTTTCCTTATCCACAACACGCAATGGCTTCAACATTTCCGTGGAGCTACTCCCCTCCGTCCCGCCCATCGCCCAAAGTCTTACCTGTGTTAATAGCACAGGTGACACTGGACATATGTTCAGTACTGGCCAACCATGGTACGAAGGTGGTGATAACCAAACTCTATCCATTATTGCTACCATCCCTGGTCTCCAATCCTTTTCTCGCTTCAATGCTTCCGCGATTATACTTGGTGGCACATTGCAATCTGTAGGCGATGCTACTAAATTCGCGCTGAACGGAACAACATGGCCAAACATGATGTCAAATGACTGGGCCCTAGATATCGCTAGCTTGGTGTGCAACGCCACATCTACCGCCGGCAATTGCCCAGTTCCTCTTCTCGACTTTGCCGTGTTACTGAACGACCTCAACGGATATGACACTGATCTCGATCCGTCAACGATATCAGGGATCCCCTGGAGTACGGTGTTGGGCATGGCGATGGGCGCCTATAGTTCTGCGTCATGGTCGATCATTGGCGCCCGGGTGCCGAATGTGCCTGCCACATTCAACGAGTTATTGCGGCCTATGTTGCGCCACGGGGTCTACGTTCTCATCGCCAACATTGCGGTGTCAGCCATCATGCTAGTCGCCGTGGTGAAATTGCGGATGGCGAGCCGTCTCGGTGGAGATTTCATCAATTCAACCCGGCTATTGCTCGACCCGCTGAAGAACCCAGAGTTATTCAACGCATCCCGTGGATACCACCGTGGACGCCCTTGCGAATCCATACATGCTGGTCAAAGATAACAGTGAGTTCTGGCTCGCGGAGCAAGCACCGTCGAAGAAGACAAGGCAGTGAAGAACTAGTCTATAATTACCTTGTTTACAAGGTCATTGCGGACTGGGAATTGTGATACCATTTCTTCGCTGTGGAAAATAATTACTATACTTGATGTAAATAAGGTTCCTGCCGACGGAGTTCGGCCCTTCATCTAGTACCAGCGATACTTTGCCAATGCTGATATAGATCAGGCCAGATCAATCTTGTACCAAGGTTGTAGCCATATTTCAAGTCGGTTGTGATGCCCTACTGTGGACGCACTTGTGAATCCATAGATGCTGGTCAGAGAGAACAACGAGTTCTTGCTCGCGGAACACGTACCGTCGAGTTGCATCATACCCTTCTTGATCCTTTACAGCGACAGTTTGAAGGGCAAATCACTCGCAGGGAGTGTTTGCAGATCAACGTTTCCCCCATTGACGCAGTCAGTCTTCGTCGTAGACAACACATCTACGGTCTGCACAACGATAACATTTATTAGAATGAATCTAGCAAAGGAAATTATGACAATGAAAGTGTACAGTTAAAGTTGTGTATGTATGAACATGCTTCTACTTCACGTGTCCGTAGGCTCAGGTGGTTATACGACGCCGTTTCGAGACGCGTACGTTTTGATATTCGTCGTCGTCGTCATCGTCACTGTAATCCTCCTCCGCAACGTCAGAACCATAAAGTTGCTTACGCTTGTCAAGGTCGACTTTGCGTAGGGAACGGAGGTGGACGATCAGAGACTTGTGGAACTCCGTCTTCAAGGAATGACTCATTCAGGTCCTCGACGCATACCAGTGAAAATAACCCTCACCTTCATGACTCGCCGTTTACCATCCGTGCTCCTGTCCTGTCGTCTCCGTCTCTCCTTGTACTGTATGACTGTGATCAGGACTCCAACTATAACCTCAAGAATTGGAACATTACCTTCCGCTGCTCATCCACAAGAAGAGCGGACAAGTGTTTGATCCATCGTTGAAGGTTCGACTCTACCTTCCGCTTCTTCGCCTGCATGCTCAAAAGAACCATCATTGCGTTTTCTCCATCGTCCTCTACGATTGCATCGTCGTCGGAATCCGGGACGATATAAGATGTGACCGTCGCAGCTGCGGACCTTCTGGGTCGTCTCCGAGATGTTCGTGGAGAAGTGCTTGCTTGTGATGACGGTTCCACGTGGCACGTTGAACGGGACAGGGTTGGGGGACTGGTTTCCTTTTTGATGTCGTTTGGCTTCAGTCGGAATTTGCAAGAACGTTTAGTGTCTGAAGGAGGAGCTCGTTTCGAGAGATAGTCTTCTTCACTGAAAAAGAACTCGGCTCCGAACTCGATTTCATGATAGAGACACCAATTCTATCGATAGAGCTTAATGCCAAAATCAAAACGTTACGGACGGCGGTACTCACGGGCGCTCGACCTAGATGCGCGAGCAGCTTGAAGTGTTTGAGAGTAATAGGCACATGGGTCGACGTGGCTGTATAACCTACACCGGCTGACGAAAGATAGAGATGAAGAAGCTAGAAGCACACTGTTAGAGTATAATCCATAGGGATCAACACTGAACGTACCGTAGTATTATTGTTAATTACGGCATGGGTCATGAACACCGCCATCATAGGACTGCGTGGGTCGTAATGCTCCTTGGCCCACCTACCAACAGGTAGAGACTCTGGTGATACATTAATATTGCCCGCCTGAAGAGGTGAGGGTTACCCACCGATGGGAAAGTCCAACTTCCCATTCACATCAGCGCCATAAATGCTATAGTAGTAGGACCGTCTACGAGATCGAGTGGGGGCCATCTCATCTTGACGGATCATGGCAGATAACGTATCCTGTCCTATGGCGCCCTGTGGACGATTCAATACACACTAACACACAATTGGTAACCACAAACCAAATCAGGTCCATCGCCCATAGCAGGCGTTTCCTCTGGTTCCTCGAGGACAAATTCACGAGGGTCCTCCTCCTGACCTTCCATTTCGGCATCATTGGCTTCTATTGATTCACCGGCAAGAGAAACTGCTGGAATTTGATTGGATGACCCGCTTGAATTGGCTCGGATCATCTTCAAATTACTAAAGTCTCGACACAGCGCTGCTTCATAGGCAGCGCATGCTTTTTCGTCTTCTACTGGAGGAAGGTCGTCCAGTGACAACGAATATCGCCTCACAGCAGCATCTGCAAGAGCAGTATGAAGAGAATGACATTCTGCGAGCTTACGTAGAGTCTTGCCCTAGAGGGAATGAGTTGACGGAATATACCAAAAAATATTCTTACCTTGCTCCCGATCTCCAAACATTTGATCGCAACGTCTTGCACGAGGTCCCTAACGTCTTTCACACTCATTCCCGTCTCTTCTTTCGCATACTCAAGTAGAAGAGCATGCTTCTCCACGAAAGGGTTGATCATAATATTAAACAAGTCCTCCTTCGTCAGCGGCAACAGACCGATTGCTTCCAATTTGCCTTGGAAAGATGTGAGGGCTTCAGGCATGGCAGAGAGCCCCCATGTGCCGTCAGACAGATATACGGTTAATAGCATAACAACTCGGACCATTGGGTCAGTACTGGGGAAATCGGTGTAGAGTTGACGCAAGACATTAATGGTGTATGTGGATGTGATCGAACGCGAT
>QFEL01002547.1:0-10400 GCA_003316195.1 Neoboletus brunneissimus | reverse complement strand
AGCATCCACTGGCTAGAATGACAAAGTGATATTTGCATAGAGCCCCATACTCTCTGTGATCCCACCTACCATCAGCCTCCAATTCCATATATCTCTGATTCAGTCATAAGGGTTTCCCTGATTTTTCTATGTCAGGGCCTGGTTAGTTCGAGTATACCACACTTTTTCCATGCACGATGAGTGGATTAATTCATTTATGGTATGTACATTGCATCTATCCTTTATGTATGCTATGTACTGTAGCCACATGAATCTAGCACCACAGGAATCTTCCTGAGTACCAGTACCACGGGCATTACTCAACCTCAGTTGAACTACACATCACATCTGCCCTGCTACACTTTGTTCCACTTGGACATTGTGATGCAGACTCATGCAGTTGACATATGATCTCTAAATGCAAAGTGAGGACTGCATGAGTATAGGACAGGAAGGATGGTATAGATTGAGTGAGCTTGGAATTCAGGCCATGAAACGACGTGTGGTCTCTGCTAGATGTAAATAAAAACATGACACCCACGTTTTCACAAACTGATTGGGCCCGCTCTCATATGGCACACTAGCTTCAATTGTCCTGGTAGGCCTAGATATATATATGCCATGACTCTGTGATGCCTGTGTGGACAGATCCTGTATATATTCCACCACATACATTTGTCCTTGCAGGCCTGCACATGTTATATGGCATAAGTCTGTGATGCATGCACAGACTTGCTTGTATATATTCTGCAACCCACATCTGTTCCCATGGACTAAGGCAGTTACGTAGCCTGTATTCCCAATATCTCCTATGCGGCCCTGCCTGTACATATTCCACCACACCCATCTATCTATGTAGGCACATCCCTGTGATATCCTTGTATATCCTGTGCAGAACCACTTGTATATTTTCTGCCACCTCCAGTTGATCATGTGGGCCAATGCATGTGATGTAGCCTGCATCCACTATCTATGTGTGGGTTCACTCAACTATATTGTATTCCTCATTTTGTAACTCATTTCATTTCATGGGCCTGCTCGTACTATGTAGTATACATGCCCCATTTGTCCTTGCTGGCCCTGTATACTATGCAACCCGCTTGTCTGTAGTACTCATAGCTCATTGCAGGCCCATCAGTGTGATGTACCTGGCATTCATGAGGCCTATTCAGGCCTGCATGTGTGATGTAGTCTACATCCCCTGTCTATATGTAGGCCTGCCCCTCTATAACACCCATGGCTCATTCCATTTCATGGGCCTGCTCGTATGTAGTACACATATCCCATTTGTTTCTGCAGGCCCGCACATGTGACATACCTTTTATGCATGATACCTGTGCAAGCCCATTGATATATATTCCTCCCTCCTATCTGTTAATCTGAGCCTGTGCATGTAATATAGCCTCTATCTCCTATCTATATCTGGGCCTGCTTGACTATAGTGTGTTACTCCTTATAAGGCCCTAGCAGGCCCACTGTTACAACTCGCCTAACCCCTATCCCTTTTTCAGCTCAACCCCTATCTCACACCTGGAACCTGTCATCATCCCCAACGTAAACCCCCTTGCTTGGTCTTACGACTCAACTTCACTTAGACTCTCCATCTTTCGCCCTTGTCCCCACCCCAAGTTACCTCCTCCATCCTACCCTCCACCATAGACCCATTCCCATGCCTATCCAGGAACACCCCTACTCCCCATCACCTTGGACCTTCACCAGTCACATCTGGGGATCTTCTCCATCACCATCATTTGTCCTCGTATCTGCCCAGGATCTTCCCCGGGCACCTTTGTATGCTTTCCCTTGTTCTTATTCACCTTGTAGACTTTCATTTACCTTACCACCGGTGCTATCTGCACACCCTTGCCCTAGTCATGCATCTATCGACATCATGCTGTAGTATTTCCCCTTTACCCCACCTATGCGGCCCCTACCCTCATTCATTTCACACCTGGCACTTTAGCTTACACGTCCTCCTGACATCCCTGCCCTTTGCCCTTGCCCTTGACCCATATTCAAGCTCCTCTTGATTCTTATACTTATATACTGGACCTTTTCGTACACTTGATCTTTATCTTCATCTTACCTAATACCTCCCTAGTACCTTGTACCATGGACTTCCCCTAGCATTGTAGCACCCATACTTCGCACCCTGCCCAATGTCCATCACTTTGATTATCTTCTGCTGCTGTCTGGCGCCCCCGTCAGGACTTCCTCAACCAGAAGATGCTACCAGGTCTACATTGCCAGCTACCCAGTTGGAACATAACACCCACTCACCTGTAGTACCATAGCTCCTTTCATTTTACAGGCCCACTTGTATGTGGTATGCTTACCCTATGTCTGATTTGCAGGCCCGCTCATATGCGGTACGCTTACCCTATGTCTGATTTGTGGGCCCGCTTGTTACAACTCGCCTAGCCCCCATTCCTTTTTTGGCTCAAGCCCCTGTTTCACACCTGTGAGAACTGTCTGCACACCTGTACCTCGCCCCTCGGCCTTGTCCCTCCTCGCCTAGGAAAGCTATCACTGTCCCTAACATAACTCCCTTGCTTGGTCTTACGACCCGACACCACTCGGACTCCTTGTCTTCCGCCCTCGTCTCCACTCTGAGTTACCTCCTCTGCCCTACTCTCCACCATAGACCCATTCCCATGCCCATCCAGGAACGCCCTTCTCCCCTGTCACCTTGGACCTTCACCGGTCACATCTGGGGATCTTCCCCATCACCGTCATTTGTCCTTGCATCTGCCCAGGATCTCCCCCTGGTACCCTTGTACGCTTTCTCTTGCTCACCTTGTAGACTTTCATTTACCTTACTGTTGGTGCTATCAGCACACCCTTCACCCCAGTCATGCGTCTTACCGACATCATGCTGTAGTTCACCCTTTGCCCCCACTTACGCGGCCTTTACCTTAGACATTTCACACTTGTCACTTAGGCTTGCGCATCCTTCTGATGTCCTCACCCTTTGCCCATGCCCCGCACCCACATTCAGGCTCCTCTTCATTCGCTATCCTTATATACAAGACAATCCTAGCTAGTAGTTCCCTAGCTTCAGCTTACCAGTTACCCCCCCCTGACTTGGTACCTACCGGTTTCCCTCCTCCGAACTTGTCCCTACTGGTTCTTCCCCTGGACTTGTACCTAGTCCCTACCAGCTATACCCTTGTATTCACATACTCTGAAATGACCCAAAGCTAATGCTTAGGCAAGTCAACAACCAACTAAGACTTGGAGGAAAGTCGCTGATAGAGGGAACTCTTTGAGTGTAACAAGACCTTTGCAGGTAACTCCCAAGAGAACTAGACTGGGGTACAGTCGTAGCCTCTTGGATCTTTATATACTAAACTACTGTTTGTACATGTCGATATCGAATCTACGATATAGGGTTATCGGTAATTAAATAGGTGAGGTAGAAGCATGGATCATAGAATGGAGGAAGCGGAGATTAAATAGTCATGCAACACATGAGGTGTGGCAGAATGGAAGAGAAGCATGATGTGCACTGCACGGAGATGAATGTGAGAAATAATATAACCTACTATAGATATATGAAAGTCTAGATAGAAGTGTCAGTAATAAGTCTAAATGGAGATAGATCTTGATTGGGAGATCTATAGATACGAGGAATGAGTCATGTGACAATCGGTCACGTGATGAATGGAATAGGAGTCTGAGTGATTACGATGTTATTTCCTGTGATATGATAAGTGATCATTAGATAGAGAAAAGATAAGATGAGATCATAATGGATCAGATATCTAATCTGATAAGATAAAGAAAAATGATAAGTTGTAAAATAATAGGATAAGGTGAAAATGAATATCATAGTTACTGGTCCGTAACATACTCTGCCTATGCAACCTTCTTTGATCGCCTTCTTCTGTCGTCTGGCACCCCCGTCAGGATCTCCTTGATAAGAAGTCATTTACTGGTCTATGTCTCAGGCCTGTTATGATTTTCATCGGCTCACAGTACCCGGCCTGGCTCCCCTGTACCCGGCCCCTGGCTACACCTCATTTTCCATTCCCGGTCACGCCTCGGCTCCCTCTGACTCGTGTTCTTGTTCGTCACCCCTGGACATGGCTCTTACCGGTTCCCCTTGGCTATCCCCAGCTTCATGCCTTTCCCTCATCATCGCCCTTTGGCTGTATTACCACCACTGTGTCGCACAGCACATCTCGGTATCTATTTGCAGTCTTTACTCCTCTACTTCTCCCGCAATCCCCTGTGGTCTATTAATCCTGGTTGATCGCTTCTTTATTGGCTTGGTTCCTATTCTCTCTTGGTGGTTTTCCACAGACTCTTACTATAGATTCCTATTACATCCTATTGGCTCCGGTCACTGTTTACAGACTCTTTCCCACGGGCACACAGGTCTTCTTTCCCTAGTTATATATAGACCCACCGTATGCGGTTGTATCTTAACTTAGATCTGATCCATTATACCTAGCTTCGAACTCTTGGCAGAGAACCTTCTCAGTCAACTAGAGCCGAAGTGACATCACCTCTAGTTCCCCTCTGGTATTGTGGAAGGAACCTCTCGTGCCCACGCCGGACTGTACCCCTATCATTGCCTTGGACACTGAGACCGCTCCCTGCTGGGCATTCAGTTGCTGGGTATTGATCCACTTGTTGCCGAAGCAGCTAACGAGCATTAGCCGGTGGTTGTGAATGTAACAGGGCCTACCTGGGTTTGAACATAACACTGCTCGTATGCGGTATGCTTACCCTATGTCTGATTTGCAGGCCCACTCGTATGCAGTACACTTACCCTACATCTGATTTGCGGGCCTGCTTGTATGTGCCATGCTTACCCCATGTCTGATTTGTGGGCCCACTCATATGTACCATGCTTACCCCACATCTGATTTGCAGGCCTGCCCATATGTGCCATGCTTACCCTATGTCTGATTTGTGGGCCTGCTCATATGTGGTATGCTTACCCTATGTGTGATTTGTGGGCCCACACATGTGACATAAGCTGGGCCTGCTTGTGTCAAATCCACACACTCTACTTGTCCATGCAGGCCTGCACATATGATGCAACCTGCATCTGTGATGCCTGTGCAGGCTTGCTTTTATGTAGTCCACTCACCCTGTCACTGCACAGGCAGGCCCATTCGCTTATATGAAATCAACTAATTTTCCATCACCAGGCCCACCATGGGGTGGCCGTATACATGGTGATATTGTCAGGGCAGGGTGGCCATCTATATTGGAAAATGTGACTACATGGGCTCTCAGGTGCCTAAGTACCACTGGGTAGCTCAAATTGTTGGAATGAAGCGACGGGGAGGCTATCTCCTTGCCCACTTCCCTTGAGGTCGAAATTGAACAATAATTTTGTGACCAAAACAAATATGCATGCTATCTCAAATGTGAGTGGATTGGGTTTGTTCAAATTGAACATATGCTTATCCTTGGTCATTACCTGCCAGAGTCAGAGGAGACGTGCTGGCTAGAAGAGTTGACAGATAGTGAATATCATGCACTCACTTGTTATCATGAACTGGAGGCACAACAGGATCTCAATGAATCAATCAGATGTTTCAAGGAAACTCGAGACCTGTGTCCACTGAATCACCCCAGTCGTGCCACTGTCCTTTTCAACCTGGCCATAGCCAAATTGATCTACTGCCAAGTGAGTGATGTATCCTCTGATCTTGACATGGCAATCGACTTGTATCAGGTTGCACTTGATCTCCGCCCTTGTGGTCACCCAGATCATCCATTCACATTACTCAGCCTTGGAACAGCTCTAGAAGCTCACTTCCAGAGGAAAGACAACGAAGCAGACAGAGAAGAGGGTAGAACCCCCCTTCCTCAAGTAGTGGATGTTGCACTGGCAGATAGCTGTGGATACCATGCAGTGGTCCTTGCACTTGGCAGCACTGTGGAGCCAGACTTAATCCACCAGATGGAGGGTTCCAAAAGGACTGAGTTGAGCACAACAGGAAGGTTCAAAGGCTGGATGGTACCTTGCCATGGTTATTCTACCTGGATTCCTTGAGGCTTGCTCTGCTCCACCACCTTGGCATTCTGTTCTGTGTTCAAGTAGCTAGGCAACCCCACTCATCCCAGGAAGGCAATTTTGAAGATGGAGGTTGTAGTGTGGTCTGCCTCTGACAGTCATCCCAACAAACATTAATGGTTGGGCAGGCTCGCCTATTTGTTGTTGGCCTACTATGAGCGCTCCAGAGACATTGTTGATCTGGAAAGATTGATTTCAATGTCTGGAAATGTGGTACGCTTCACACCTAATGACCATCCAGATGAATCTTCATGGCTAAGCAACCTTGACCATTTGTTGTCACAGTGTTATATGCACTTTGGGAACTTCAACGATCTGGAGAAGTCTATTGCACTGGGAGAAGATCTGATGAAATCCACACCTGATGGACACCCAGACAAGCCTCTACAGTTAAGCAACCTTGGCCACTCATTTTGCATTCACTATGAGGATTTCAGAGACATCGTCGACTTCAAGAAGTCAATTTCACTGATTGAGAATGCAGTGAACTTTGCACCAAGGACCATCCGGACAAGCATGCATGGCTAAAATACCTTGCCTACTCATTATTGCAGTGTTATATGCGCTTTGGGGACCTCGTCGATCTAAAGAGGTCAATTTCAATGAGAGAGGATGTGATGAAGTTCACTCCTGATGGCCACCCAGCCAAGCTGTTGCAGATAACTAACCTTGCTACTTCATTTTTGGATCACTTCCAACATTCCAGCAACTTTGTAAGTTGTGGCCTTTCTCAAGCTATCTTACATTCCTCGCACACAGCCTGCTCCCACACAGGTTCATCTGTCGATCGTTTTCAAGCATCGCAACTTTGGATAGTGTCTTCGCCTTCTCCAACATGACTCTCAGTCTCTTCTGGATGTGTCAATGGTTTCCCTTGACCTTCTTCCTTAATTAGCATGGATAGGCTTGTCTCTTCCTAGTCATTACCATCAACTTCACCAAGCTGCAGATGAAGTACATGGTGCAGCTGCCACTGCTCTCGAAGCCCACAGGTGTTATGGTTTTCATCGGCTTGCAGGTACCTGGCCTGGCTCTCCCATAACTGGCCCCCGGCTACACCTCATTTCCTATTCCTGGTCACGCCAGGACTCCCTCTGACTGCGTCCTTGTTCGCCACCCCTGGACACAGCTCTTACCGGTTCTCCTTGGCTAACCCTAGCCTCATACCTTCCTCCTCGTCATCGCCCTTCAGCTGTATTACCATCACTGTGTTGCACAGCACGCCTCACTATCTATTCGTGGTCTCTATTCCTTTACTTCTCCCGCGATCCCCTGTGGTCTATTGATCCCGGTTGATCGCCTTCTCATTGGCTCGGTCCCTATCCTCTCTCAGTGGTTTTCCTCTTGACATTTACTATAGCCTCCATTACTAGTATACTGTTTCCTATGACTCCCTATTGGTGCCAGTTACCTCTTACGGTCTCTTCCCCATGGGCACACAGGTCTTCTCTCATAGTTATATATAGGCCCGCCTTATGCAGTTGTATCTTAACTTAGATCTGATCCATTATACCTAGCTTTGAACTCTTGGCGGAGAACCTTCTCAGTCAACTAGAGCCGAAGTGACATCACCTCTAGTTCCCCTCCAGTGGTGTGGAAGGAACCCCTTGTATCCGTGCCGGACTGCATACCTTACCTTGGACACTGGGACCACTCTTTGCTGGGTGTTCAGTTGCCGGGTATTGATCCACTTGTTATCGAAGCAGTCGCCAAGCTTTAGCCGACAGCCATGGACATAACAACAGGCCTGAGCTTGCTGTTGAGTGGCTTGAATAAGGTCACTTCATCATGTGAAGTCAGTTCTCACAACTTCGCACTCCCATCAATGACATCTGAAGCACATATCCTGAGCTCGCTACCCAGTTCAAGTGTGTATTGCATGAGCTTGAACACGTTAGTTCTTGCAAGAGAGTTGTAGTCAATGAACTCACAAATCAATGGTCGGAAACAATACCATGCACTTGCACACACTCTCAATGCTCTTCTTGCAGAAATACGGGCCCTACCCAGCTTTGAGTGGTTCCCACTCCTGAAGACAATCCATCAACTCTTTTCTTTGGCCCACTTGGGGCCAGTCATTTTTCTGAATGCTAGCAAACATCAACATGATGTATTGGTCATCAGGGCAGGCTCAGAACATGTCATCCATGTTCCACTGCTGACCACTAGTTACGATGAACTCAAAGGCATGCAGCTATGGTTGAAAAGGTTGCTGCCACTGAACAGCCACATTATCTCACGTGATAGCTCAGACAGAGGTGCAAGACTTCACTGTATGGGTCCTGACGATGTGTTCAGGGCTATTCTACCATACCTGTAGGAGAACATGGTCGGCCCAATCCTCGATGTCCTCAGATTCTCGTATGTGAACCCAAGTCAATGTTGGTTTTACATGTTGGTTGACGTATAACCACAGACATTGGGCCCTAAACTGCCTTGCACCTTGTGGTACCCAACTGAGCCATTCATATTTCTTCCCATCTGTGACAGGTATTTATGATACAACCGACTGAAGACTGGACATTTCAGATTTCGTTATCTCATCTTACATCCCTACAATGACTGCACTCAAACTGCCATCCCAGGAAGATATGGAAGTGACTTCATGCAACATTCACCTGCTTGCCGTCCGTCAACCAAGCACAGACAGGCAGGTTCATTTCAGTGGGGTGCCAACGGAGATAGAGACGATCAAGGAAGTGATATCTTTGTCCCCATTCGTTGGCTTGCAGGAGGTGGATGGGATAGTTGAGGATGTGTTGGTGAAGATGGTGGAGATGAATTGGGTGCATTTCACATGTCACAGCATGCAAGATGGCATGAATCCATTCAACAGTGGCCTCTTACTGTTACAATTTGTTCATACACCTACTCTTTTTCACTTCTTTTCCACTCTATGATATGCCTTTCTCATCTATGCCTCCTCGTTCAACCCATCGTGTCGTGACTCATCGTGCTGTGACTCGTCACCAGTCCCTGTCAGTACCTTTTCATTTAAACCTTAAACCACACAGCCCAGCCCGGGTTCTTCTTCGAACCCTTCCCCTCCACCCTGGGCAGTGCCCATTTCATCTCCATTCTTCATTTCCGACTACTGCCTCTGTTCTGTTCCATTTCATGCCCTTGCTATAGTACCCCCGCTTGGACACCATGCGCATCCCCTCCCCTTTGCCCTGTACTTACCTTACCTGACACGGTCCATGTGCACTAGGGTACATTACTTAAACGGCTAGCTAGCACTTGTGTACTCCAGCTTAGCTTACCCGAATCTACACTGTAAAAGCTCACCTTTGCGTGATCTAACTTTGCCTGTCACTGGACCGGCCTAGTTCCTCGCATCCCCTTGTACTCGATGACAAGGCTATTGACCTGAGTCGACTGGAACCTCGGACACTTGATCCTCGTTCCCACCTGCGTCTCTGCCCTTAGGCTCTGTTACAACTCGCCTAGCCCCTATCCCTTTTTCAGCTCTAGCCCCTGTCTCACACCTGTGAGCACCGTCTGTACACTTGTACCCCGCCCCTCGTCCTTGTCCCTCCTCGCCTAGGGAGGCCGTCATCGTCCCTAACGTGACCCCCTTGCTTGGTCTAATAACTCGACATCACTCAGACCCTTCGTCTTCCGTTCTCGCCCCTACTCCAAGTTACTTCCTCCGTCCTACCCTCCACCATAGACCCGTTCCCGTGTCTACCCAGGAACGCCCTTCCTCCCCGTCACCTCGGACCTTCACCGGTCACATCTGGGGATCTTCCCCGCCACCGTCATTTGTCCTTGCATCTGCCCAGGATCTCCCCCTGGCGCCCTCGTACGCTTTCTCTTTGTCCCTATTCACCTTGTTACCTTTCATTTACCTTACCACCAGTGCTATCGGCACACCCCTGCCCTAGTCATGCATCCATCGACGTCATGCTGTAGTATTCCCCTTCGCCCCCGCTTACGCAGCCTTTACCTTGGACATTTCACACTTGTCACTTAGGCTTGCGCGTCCTTCTGACGTCCTCGCCCTCCGCCCATGCCCTTGGCCCACGTTTGGGCTCCTCTTTATTCGTTATCCTTATATACAGGACGATCCTAGCTAGTTGTACCCTAGCTTCAGCTTACCGGTTCTACCTCTGGACTTGTACCCTGTCCATACCCGCCATACCCCTTGTATTCGTCTATCCCACCTATGCAACACCTTTGATCGCCTTCTTCCATTGTCTGGCGCCCCCGTCAGGACATCCTCGATAAGAAGTCGCCTACCGGTCTACGTCTCGGGCCTACCCGGGTTCGACCGTAACAGGCTCTCTCCATGTCACCACCTTTGTATCTCGGTCCTCGCCTCCCCATCACAAGCTTCTACCCTCAGGTCTACGGTTGCCCACCCTCAGTCGAACCGTAACAC
>QFEL01002544.1:0-11355 GCA_003316195.1 Neoboletus brunneissimus | reverse complement strand
GGGACGAGGACTAGGGGTGGGGTGCAGGTGTACAGACGGTTCTCACAGGTGTGAGACAGGGGTGAAGCTGAAAAAGGGATAGGGGCTAGGACGAGTTGTAACACATTCCCCTCCCCAGCCTCCAGCACATACACGACTTTCATGCGTTCTCTGATGCCAGCTCAAGCATCGGAATTGGCATCACCATTGGCGAGCGGTGGCACGCCTGGCGCCTCAAACCCAGTTGGCAGGCTGATGGCCACGATATCGGATGGGCCGAGAGTGTTGGCTTCAAGCTCCTCATCCACATCATCACCAGTGCCTGTCCCCCCCACCTTCATTTCAAGGTTTTCGGAGACAACAGTGGCGTGGTCAAAGGATGGGCAAACAGACGCAGCAGGAGCAAACAGGTCAACAATGTGTTCAAACGACTACACACTTTTCTACAGGACTCTGGGTGCGAGGTCCTGGCACACTACACCCCCAGCGCTGCAAATTCCGCCGACCTCCTGTCCCACGGCGTATACCCTCCCCTACATCTCCTACTCCCAAGAACCCCCATCCCCTCAGCCCTACTCCCCTTCATCGAGGACTGCGACGATCCCAGCCCCCCAGCACCCAGCCCACTCCACCTTTATAGCATCCACCCTCGCCCGGGATAAGCAATTAGACCAGGCACAATCAATCCTCAGCACCATGGGCACTCCCAGCAGTCCCACTCAACCTACCACAAAACGCCCACCCGCACCCGTCGCGCCCAACCCTGCCCTCCGCCCCTCCCATCTGCGTCCTGCATGCAAAGCGAAAGACCACCTACTAATGTGGTCCCCTGTGCAACCTCGTACTGTTTCAGACTCCCACTCAATCCTATCGGATTCCAACATCAAGAGGATCTACACTGTCCTGTCAAGCGGCTGGGCCAACAGCACGAAGGAAACTTACGGCTCAGGTCTCCTAGCTTTCCACATCTTCTGCGACAGCAAAAGCATCCCAGAACCCCAATGCGCCCCTGCCGATCCTCCCATCATTGCTGCCTTCATCTCCACCCTTGCAGGCTCTTACTCTGGGAGCACAGTCGCCAACTACATCTTCGGCCTTCGGGCATGGCACACCATCCACAGGCTAGACTGGGCCCTCAGCGACAATGAAGCTGAAGTCCTCCTTAGAGCTGCTGCATCACTTGCTCCCCCCCGGTCCAAACACACACCATGCAAGCCCTACACCATCGAAACCCTCATCACCATCCGAAACCATCTCAACCTGGCCTCCCCACTCCATGCAGCCGTCTTCGCTTGCCTTACCACAGCATTTTACGCAACCGCGCGAACAGGTGAACTCACAGTCCAAACGTTGCGCTCTTTCGAACCCCTTGCCCATGTAAAGCCATCGGACGTCACAGTACAGCACGACCGTCAAGGCAACTTCGTCACTAACTTCCACCTCCCAAGAACAAAGTCAGCCCCAAACGGGGAGGACATCAGTTGGGCCAAGCAAGACGGCGAGTCGGACCCCCAGGTTGCGCTCGAAAACCACTTCACAATCAATGCTCCCCCCCCCAGATGGCCCCCTGTTCGCTTACAAGCACGGAAAAGGTCACCACCCCCTCACCCGCAACAAATTCCTCTCCACCCTCGCTTCCGTACTGAAAACCGCTGGAAAACCTACCCTACACGGTCACGGCATCCGCATCGGGTCAACCCTAGAATACCTCCTGCGCAATGTTCCCTTCGATGTGGTCAAAGTCAAGGGTAGATGGGGGAGCGACACATTCCTTGTCTATCTCCACCGTCATGCCCAAATCCTGGCCCCTTACATACAGGCCCAGCCATCCCTA
This sequence comes from Neoboletus brunneissimus, assembly GCA_003316195.1. Lineage (NCBI taxonomy): Eukaryota > Fungi > Basidiomycota > Agaricomycetes > Boletales > Boletaceae > Neoboletus > Neoboletus brunneissimus. The sequence goes on along the minus strand of QFEL01002544.1, from coordinate 9,542 downwards.
CATGAGGCTTTCCTCAGATTGACACTCCCGCCCACCCACTAACCAGTGTAAGTCTTCTCGTTTCCCGTCTCCTAGTTTCTGGGTCTATGGCCCTTGCGCCAGGCGTCGTCGGACAACTACCATTTGGGTCAGCAGCTCACCACAGCCCCTAGATCGCTTCGGAGCTGGACAGTGCTCCACGCTGCCACCCATTTCCCCCCTCGTTCTTATCACTCTTGTTGTCATTACCACGCCATACGATTTGTCTGTACATACATCATACAAATCTACTATCCTCCTTTTCCCAGCCACTGCCTCCCGAGTGATAGCCAAAGATGGATCATTATTACAACTACCAAAAGTGTATCAGGTTGGTTACATATGCTGGAGGTGACCTACCTATATAAGGGTTTATATGGTCTTATACATAATATACTTATTGCAGAGTATCTAAGGGGTATCTAAGCAATGTGTGGTACTCGTGATGTACTGCTCCATCATGCTGCATTTCGGCTGTCCCGTGTTACTTAGAGTATTTCGAAAGTGCTCCCCTCATCGTTCCCCCACATTCGGGCAATCAAGTTGTTTCTTATCCCCATCCCTGCCTCCCAAACAACACCACCATTCTCGCCATTCTACTCGTGTATATTCTATCTCGTCTGTATACGTAGTACAAAGCCATCGAGTGGACAAAATAACCTACAAATACTAGGACAAACCAGCGCACTGTATACTAATAACAAAAACGAAAAACACACTAGAGAGTGGCACCCAACGTCACCAATGAGCCAACGAAACGGTCAGGATGGTCTCCACGGTCTCCCCGCATCTTGCCCGACCTTTTATTTTTTGTTTGGGTTGGATGGTCAATAGACGACAGGTATTCGTTTCGAAAACCGTTGAGCGAACCGGTATCCCATGAATCCACAATCCTCTTGTGTCTATCTCTTGCGTTTGCTCTTGTTGCCCGTTATCGAAGTCGTCCCAAAGTTCGTCGTCGCCCCTTGCGCTTCCTGCGGCGCAGAAGTACGTGCGCCTCCGTCCACGATCACATCCGACTTGCGCTTTCGTCCGCGTGTCCCTGCTCCCACTCCCGGCACCACCCCTGACCCCACACTCACACCCGTACCAGGGACAGCACCGCTCGTAGCACCAACAGGCACCTTGAACGCTTGCGACCCATGTAGCTGCGACACACCCACACCCACACCCTCACTCCCATCCTGCGACGCCACCTCGTCCAAAAAGGCATGCAACTGCTCCGACGACGCGCTCCCAATCTTGGACGAATCCGATACCTTGGGCACAACCACCGTCGATGGGTCCAACCTCTCCGCCAACTTATCCAGATCCCCGTCCTCCTCGTTCGCGCGCGGCATATCCATCAAGAACGAATCAAAGTCAAAGTCCTGACTGGGACCCAGGTTTGTAGGCGAGAACATGTCCACGTCGCTCGTGGGCAGTTGCGCGGATATACCTCCCCCACCACCAACGCCTGTGGCGGTTTCTGTAGGGGGACTGACTGAATCCAGCGCCGTGGGATCGATACCCAGACTCTGGATGAGCGATTGGATGTTGCATTGCAACTCGTCCACGTCGTTGTTGATCTCCGCGGTACTCTTGTAAGACTTTTGAAGTCGGTCATCTTGCTGTTGGAGCGTGAATGGATCTGGATCTGAAGGGGCCGCAAGAAGCGAGAGCGTAAGCGGTGACAATGCGTTAGCTGGAGTATAGTCGAATGTCGTGGGTAATCGTGTTGGCGTGGTGACATTGGGGTGAATATTTCCTGAGCCTGGACTGATGCTAGGGGTGGGGTGTTGAAAAGTATCATTATATGGTGATGGCGCGATGAGATGTTGATGTGGTTGGCCCGCCGGTGATAATACCTCGGGGGAGAGAGACTGAGCCGCAAGTGCTGCGAGTAGTTTTTGCATTTGTGACGGTGAGTTGAGAACAGAGGTCAGTGCTGCCTGTACAATATGGTCATTTGTTGTTTGTGAAGCGGTAGGAATAGTAGTCGTAGGGGTTGTGTCGATTGTATCTGACGGTGGCGCAACCGGCGCAGGTCTGGTCTCTTGTGGGATGAGACGAGGGTCCGTGGCAGCCGGTGTAGGGACATCCACGACGCTCGGTTCAACGGAAGCAAATCTAGGGGTCGTAAACAGTTCTGAAGGCTGTAGAGAAGGCGTGTCCAACGACCCAAAGAAGTCTAAGGTGCAGGATCAATACAACGAAGAATTGACAATCTGCCAAGGGACGCACTCGTCGAATTCGTCGACCGCGCACTTTCCAGACTCGACCTGGAGTCCTCTTCCGCAGCCTCATTCGCGTCCACCTTATTTCCACTCCGGGCATCTGCGATCATCAGTCTCTGAGGCTTCCTGGCAACTACAGCATGCGGCGCGTCCTCGTCCTTTCTCATCTGGTTCTCACCATGCCCGAACACTCCCGCCAAAAACTTCAGAATCCGATTGATGGTATCCTGATGCTTCTTATGCCTCTCTCTCGCCGCCATCGCCTCCTGCCAGAGATGTTGATTTGAACTCTTCAACTCGTTCAAGTCGGCAGAAATGGCCGCCTGATGTCGCTTAATCGCCTGTATCCCATTCACAATCGAGTTGATGTCCAACAGCTGATTCGCAGACAACGCTCCCACCGCCGCACTACCCGCCCCGTCCTTCCCTACAGCCGGAGCGGCATGCGCATCGTCACCCGTAGTTGGCGCCTGCCTTTTCCGCTGTATGAGACACAACAAGTCCGGCTGACCACGCAAGAAATGTGGATGTTCAAAGTTCCAGAATTCGGTGTCCGAGTCGGAACGGAGGACGCCTTGTTGGAGATGGGGGATCTTGTGAAAGCCGTACATGTTGAGTTGGCGGACAAAGGAGCTAAAGTTCTTGTGCTTGAACCAACGCCCGAGAACTTCACTTGCGAATCGTTCTTGGTCAAGGACTGCATTGGGAGGCAGAGGAGGGGGGAAGATAGCGAGTCAGACGCGAGTTGGGCGCGTAGCTTGAAGGGGGTGCTCACCAAAGAAGGAGTCGCCTGCATCAGACCATCTTATGAGATCTTGGTCGGCGGGGTCGTTGACCATCCTATCGAATGCCAAGCGAATGAACAGATGAGTAAATCATGGGCCCCTGGGCAAAGATTAGATGAGGAGACCCACTCATATAGCTTCTGGAGAAAAGCCGGGACGAGTTGTCTGGCTGGTCTGTTCAAATGGGACGAACTCCCTCTCGGTGCCACTGTGAGTGACATTTGCTGGTCGGTCGTCGCTGCCATCGTCGTGGTCGTCTTCGAGGTCAGCGTTGAGGGTCACGAACAGCTTTTATGTGGAAGACACAGCAAGTCAAAGAGGTAATCCTTTGAGCCAAATACGTCACAACAATTGATTCGTGTACTAACCCTAACCCCACTAATAGGTCCCATCATTGCGTCACCTAGGCCCAGCCCACTCAAATTAGCCGACGACCGTGAAACTTTGCAAGAGGCCCATACAGCAAAACTCGAGAAAGGGATCAGCGTTGTACTCAGCAGCTATCCAGGATACATCGGACAGTATGACAAACCACCACCGCAGCCTCATTCCTCATATCCCACCATCTCCATCTTCTTCTTGATCTCCTCTCCGAGCATCACGATCCGACTATCCAGCCTCGACGACAGATCGGTTTCACGCGTGCAAACACCAGCCGCCTGCGCCAGCATCTCCCTCGCCGCCTTGAACGTGTGCCCCCACTCCGTCACCCCATTCTCCTTTTCGCTAATCGCTTTCTCCAGCCCAGCATCCCGTTCTGCAGCCTTTCGCTCGCCTTCCTTCATCTCCAGTACTGCGAGTTCGAAATAGGCAACGGCGCTAACCCAGGTACTAATTTCGGCGTTCGTGGCATGCTTCAAGGCGTCATTGAGTAACGATCGTGTGGCAACATAGTCCCCTATCGTACGATGAACGATGCCGAGGATGAGAGATCGGATAGCAAGCTCGTCAGGTGTGTCGAGGTCGAGTTTGGTGTTTGCCGATAGAGCGGGTTGACCATGCATGTGTTTACTCTCGATTTCAACGGGCGGTGTGAAATTGCTGAGTAGGTCAATGTGCGCTAGTGCGGTAGCTTCGTCGATATGAGCATGCGTGTTCCAGACTATTGAATATCGGAGTCAGTTAAAACACAGTAAAATGCCAGACCCTTTGACTGACAAATGGCGAACTCTAGAAACTCATAGTCAGAAAGCGTAACAGGAATGAGGAAATAAGACACAGACCCTCCGCAGGACTAATTCTGATTGCCTCTACGTAATAGTCAGGATCACCGCCGTGCCGGATCTGTTTTCTCTTGTAGAATTCCACTTTAGGTCAAGCCATTGAGCCTCGAGTTCAGGTTTGAGAAAGTCTAGACGTACACTTCTTCTTAATGAAAACTTCGGTGGGCATAATCCTCCTTTGATTGTCGATGCTTTGAGGAATCCTGTCTAGGAGGCTCTGTGCCTCATCCAACCTACCAGATGATACGTAGCAGCCTGAGAGGAATCGATGAGAAACGCCAACTGATACCCCATTTGATAAAACTTACCTGCGGCAATGAAGAGATATGTAGCGTGACTCCTGCCAGAGTCGATATAATTAGTACACTACAAACGAACGCAATACAACTCACCAGCTACTCATTTTTAGCAACTGCAAAAATATCTCTGCACATTCTTCGTATCGCCTGAAGCCAAGTAACGTCCAGGCAAGCTCAAAGGCAAGCTGCATACCCAAAACAAGATTGACATGGTCCTTTCAGAAATGAGAAACTGCATACCAACGTATCTGCTTGAGGAAAGGTTTCCGGCCTATCGGGGGCTAGACCCCCCCTCAGCGTTTCGATTGCGCCTTCGGCATCCTTTGTCATACGCTGTATTTTTGCCTGGCGGGCAGTCAATGATTGAGCGTGATCATCCAACAAGGGAGATCATATGCTTACTTTATTCAGTATCCATAAAGTGCCCATTGGGTACCGCGCCGAGACTCTAGAACACGTTGAAAAACATCAGCTCGTGCAACCTCAAGTAAGTCACACACTTGTTCACAATCCCTTTGTACTGCCTCACAATGTGCTCTTCATCTGCCTGGTATCCCGCCATAAGTAATATGACGCCATAATACGTCATGAGGACCAGCCTTCAACCCACAGCGGAAATAAACGTGTCAGATATAGCTCCATGGAAGGCACTCGGCCATTAAAGGATGAATACCGAAAACACGTACCCTGCAAATACGGCATGTACGTCCGATCGAGCGGCAGAAACAGCCAGCGCTTGGAGGGCGAGCTGGCGGTCATGGTTATACCCCAAAAAGCCTACCACCGTCCTAAGATAAAACGATGACGCTAAGAACCCACCTCCTAGAGGATATCCCTTACCTGACTTTGGAAGGAAGAAGGGAAAGCACGAGGTTGAACAGCCCATAGCCTCGATGCAACGATTACAGTGAGTAAAGTACAAGGAACATTGGGAATCAGCAGCTTACCGAATGCAGCGCCTGATAAGATCAGTTCTTCAACTGCGCCACTTGATGGGTTATTCTTGGTTCCCAGTGCAGGAGGCGCGGTTGTTGAAGACACGAATCCCCACCGCGCCAGGAACCCAGAGGGTCGTGCCTGTGGAGCGGGCTGTGCCACAGAGGATTTGACGCTGTGAATCGACCCTGTACGAGACTGCGTAGGGGTATGCCCTGGGGTAGCATACTCGTCTAGTCCGTTCGGGTATAATGTCCTGAACAATCTGGAAAATGATGCATCGGCAAAGACGGGCAGGCAAGAACTCGTTAAAAACGACATACTTGGTGAATTTTGAATGTGCACTAGCGTGTATACGTCAGTTCTCAGTGATATGCGAGAGATCATACGGAATAGCTTGCCTGTTAAACTCGTATCTGTGGACGTTTTAACAACACAGCAAGCGCAGAGATTAATAGATAACTGACAGACACTGTAGGTATCCCTTGTACGACTCGCTGCAGGCGAGCGGACGTGTGGTATCAATAAGAGATGATTAGCTATGGATGTGTCGCGCACCTCAGCGCATGCGTCAACCCCAGCAAAAGGACCGCATCGGTGTGGAGAACCTCCCATTCAATACCAGGGGAAAACCTATGCGAAGGTTTGCACGATTTTGCCAATTTCATATACTTCTTTGCCCCTGCCAGGGATGCCTCGAGACATTGTGTAGCGTCTTCCATCAGTTCGGGCTAACAGCGGTGGGTTGACATGAATGGTGACACCTAGCGGCGAGAGAGCTCGTACCTCCATACCAAGCGCCGCCTTCAGAAACGCGCATACGCCAAGACCCATGCGGTGGAAAGGAGAGTCACTGTAGCCGTCGGCGCTGAACAAGTCGACTGCGCCGACCAAGTCATTGGCAAAGAGGAGGTCAAAGCCTTCGCTGGCCAGACGCAGACTCTCTGCGGGGTCTATACTGGCTGCCATACTGTTGGGTTGTTCGTAGTTGTGGTCGTGGGGTAACCTGTCAGTTGATATGGTCTACGCCCTGGATTCAGACTGACACATCTCCGATTTCCGACCTGTGCCTTGTGCCATCGTCGAAGGCTGTGTCGGATGCACTCGGGCTCTGCCAATACATACTTGGGGCGTTTGAACTCGCATCGCACGCCGCGGGACTGCAGTGATGGCACTTTCCATCATCGTCCGACTTGATCAATAGACCGATATGATACAGGCGGTTCTCAATCATCCACGAGTCGGACCGCGAGTGGGTTAGCGCTCAAGGATCCTCGCAGAATGCAAATAGCGTTGCCCAGTCAGCGAGAGAACAATGCTGAAGGTATGACATTGCTCCAGAGGAGTCCAGACCCGTGGAAACCCCCCTAAAAACTAGCGCATTTGAATACTGTACACTATTTGTCGTAAATGTTTCATGTCAAACACGAATTTGAAGGATACAGTCGAGTGTCCCTCTACGAGGATCATTATAACCAGCAACTAGACCATAATCTGCTCAGCCGCATAGCAAGATGCCCTAAACGGGCCATGTGGAGATCCAAAGTCCGACTCGGCTGTGTGGAGAGAAACGTGCTACGTCTGAGTCGTCGAGTGCTTGCGTTAGTAATGACGGTGCGACAGATCACCACAACGTCCCTCAAACAGCTCAAGAACACCGTCATTGGAAACCCTTCAGCGAAAATCGCCCTCGCCCGCGACACCGCCTTCATTCACTCGTACGTTCTTATCCATACATCCAGAACCCACATTCACCCCCAACTCAAGCCTCGTAGACTGCCTCAATCACCCCCCCACGTCCGGAGAACCCCAGGGCTCACAAGACGACATCCGTGTCGAGGCAGCACATGTCATATCTTCAATCTCCTACGGCAAGTACAAGCAGCGGGCCTGGACACCGCTCTCTCTCACTCTACTTTTCCTCCGACAGGCTCCGAGGCCGCGCTTGCAAGCTTGCTTCGGGCAAATGCACTCCAGGCGATCGTCCGTGCCTTGTCCACCCCACAGGCTCTCGTGATCCTCTCCCTCAAATCCGCGCTAGCACGTGCCTTGCGTGTGCTTGCCAGCGCTATCATCGAAGTGACCGGTCCCACCCTTGGCCCAATCCGAACATATTCCGCTCAGTTCCGATCCGAGGCAAAGATTGCGCTCAACTATCTCTTCGAGGTTTGTGATAGTCTCTGGTGCACATGACGCGTACAGACAAACACGTTCATCTCTAGTTCGACTGCCTGGATGTGTTTCTACCTCTTTTGGCCGACATGTCAACGCAGACTTCAGTTGCCATTGCGCAATTCATCGGAACTGCAGTTCGCACAGAGGTTCACAGAAGCGCCGTCATTGAGTGGCTCCCACGTTCGGAACGCCAGCGAGAAGTTAAAAGTAGGCGCGGTTGGGAGAGACCCGGGGTGGTACACGTCACCACTAGGCACGGTACCTGGGTAATCCGGACTTTGATTGCAATGATTCAGAAGAAGGATCTCAAGGCATGTGTTTTACTCCTGGTCTATGCTCAGATTTTGACCAGATGACAACCTCAGGCACAAGATGCTGCATTATGTGCTCTTGCCGCTCTTGCTCTGGACAACCCACCCGTTGCTACTGCACTGGCAAGGGTACCTGCTGACGGTGGTAAGTACACTCAAATCCATACGTGCGCTTGATAGTCATTCTGTGTAGCCGTACCTCCTCTAACTCTGGTTTTATCCTTGGCCAAGAGTCGCGTCACGGACATCCAACTCGCGGCGTCACTGTGGTGAGTTTCTCGAGATCGATTCATATGCCTGCTGCTCAGTCTGGTGGAAACAAGTATTACAAATATCATCCGTGCCCAAGCAAACAACCACCCTGGTACGGTGGACCCTGCAGCTGCACTCACCGTCATTCAGGTGCTCAACCGCATCCTGATTTTGCCTTCGGAATCTCCCCAAAACCAAATTAAAGCCTGCCACACCCTTTGTTCGTACCGTTTCTCCATTCCCACGAATACTCTCAATGACACTTTTGGCAGCTTTGCTGGTCAGAGACGAAAAGGACATCTGCCTAGAGGTATACGATCGCGGAGTCCTAGCGAACGTAGCGGCCCTCGTCAAATCCATCACTCCCATGGACAACCCTCCAGATTGGGACATTGATGAATCTGAGAGTAGAGTCATCCTCCGAGAGGTCTGCGCGTGCCCTTTACTTCCGTGTCTATTGTTCATCTTCCCCCTCTTAATTCGTCGCACAGGCAGCCCTCATGACGATAGCCTCCATTGCACTCTTTGACAAAGTCATCAAGCGGGATCTCGCTGACAACATCCAGTTGATACCTCTCGTCCGAGCATGTCTTGCGCATAAAAGTGTAGGGGTGCGTGTGGGGGCTTGTCAGTGCATCCGAGCCCTCAGCCGTGACGCCGCGATCATCCGAACGAACCTCACCGACAGCGGAACCGGACTGGCTTTGTACCAGGTATTCAAGAAAGAAGACGAGGATCCAAGAGTGACGTCTGCCGCATTAGCCGTCGTGTGCAATCTCGTAAACGACTTTTCACCTCTGAGACCGGTGAGTAGTGTGTTGCGAACTCGTGAGAGTCTGCTTAAGAGAAGGGTCGACAAGGCCATGCTCGCGGACGGTTTACTCCCGCGGTTGATGCAGCTTTCCAGAATTGAAGATCAAGGGATTCGGGTGAGTGTCCTGTGGGCACTGAAGAACTTGTTATGCAAGAGCAGCCTTGCCACGAAAGGCATGATCATGACGCACCTCGGATGGACTCACCTTGTCGAGTATGTCGCTTGACACCTCGCGGAATGATTCCCTTCCTGACATTCCACCATTTGAATCTATCCCTAAACCAGACTCGTAAACGATGTAGATCCTCAGATCCAAGAACAGGCATTTTGCATCCTTCAGAACCTCGCCGAGGACGAAGAAGGCATCACCTTCATGTTTAGCTCAATGGGGGAGGACATCGTCGCGGGCTGCATCTCCGCAGGCCTCGACTCCTCCAGCGAACTCGTAACGCGCGGGGTACGTCCTTGCCCAAACGCCTACACACTCCTCACGCATCTCATCCCCACCTCCAG
>QFEL01002524.1:0-21405 GCA_003316195.1 Neoboletus brunneissimus | reverse complement strand
AGTTGTGTTGCCATGACTGCGCCTCCGAGAGGCCGGGGAATTTTTTTGATCAGTCTTCTTGTCCACGTATGTACTCACAATTTGTTCACTGACGTGTTTGGTTTCTTCGCGATATTGTTCAACTATCTGTCGTTCGCCAAATTTGGCCCCAATGTCGTATTTATACTAGTCATCGCGGAGGGTACGATGATGTATTTTTTTGTTTAGTAGTCCTATAAACGAGTTGGATATGTGGTTTCCGTATAATGACCTTGTCCAAGCAAAGGTATCGTGGTCACATCCGCCCATCGCGGACATCAGTGCAAAGTGGGAATCGTCGGTAATTCTATCGGATTGGCCCGGGCATTTTGCTGTTCATCCCGAATCATTTTCCGCGCATTTAGCCTGCCATGACGGAGTCCCGTTCAGTCGGATTCATCAAAAGTTGAGCAACGTGTGTTCACTTACACACTGAGCATGGAGTTCACGTATGCTATCAGACATGAGTATGTCATTCTGTACAAGAACATGGGTAAGCTTACATTTGCTCAATATCACGCCTGGGGCGGCCGTCAAGAATTGGGGGAGGGTTTTATCCCGCATGTAATACTGGAGACAAATTAGCAATGCATACATGTCCGATCGGTACGGTAGACTCACTAGGATTGCCAACGCTAGCGAATTGATGCTGCACGGATCAAACACGAGCGTCATATGGGGAGATTGCATTAAAGTGGAGCCTTACAACGTAAATAAGCCCATCTGCACGAATATGATGAGCAATTTCTTGATGAAATTCTCCCTCCTATAGGAAAGGAAATGAAATTTCCACAATTCAGTAAAAATGAGGTCGTACCGAATGTTTGCCGGCCGCAAGTAATATATCACGGAAAGGGTAATCATGGCATCACAGGCCGCGCTCGCGACCGAAGACAATGGCGAATACTAACAAGGTTGATTGATCAGCGACGTCGAGACTCGAAGTTGGACGTGTCGGTACGCACCGGCGAGGTATAGAAGATGGCATTGGTCGGGGCCCGGATACTATCCAATGAATTATGAGCCGAGCACGAAAGGTATCAGAAAAATTGGAGTACAGACACCTCAACAGCGAAGACTGCGTTGACTAGGATGAAGAATGAACAGCGAAGAAAAGAAAGATCACGGACTCAGCCCGAATACTATGAAAACATCAGTAAGGCGCTATTCTGAGTAACTGACGAGGCCATCGACATACGCAGCTGAAGAGTTGTAGAAGCAAGCTATATAAAATTCAGCTCCAACCCTTTCCTACATGAAGATATCATACCACTGCCGATGTAATTATCATGCTTTGACCGCTGACTTCAATACGAAGCGAACGTCACAGAAAGCCCAAAGAACTCAGTGACCATAAACTTACTGATCCAAACTCTGTGAGCGTAAAAGCTGGAGAGAACAATATGAGATATATGGGAGATATTACGGGGAATAAATGTTATACGCTTGGACTAGGAACGTGATACAATACTTGAGGTACTGAGCCATCGTTTCACGGTTTCTCGATCGAATCACTCACAACGAGGAGGATGGCCAGCTTCGGGTCATCATCAGCATATAAAAAGGTTGAACTAGCCCGACTTACAATCATTGCTCTAGGGAGGCACCAGAAAGGTTGGATCTGTGAATGCGCTGGTGAAGAACCACGGCAGTTTACCTTGGAACGTAATAGGAACATCTTGGAGAGGTGTCCGCATGACAACTGATCATCAACTGGTAGAAAGTAGCTAGCATAGCGAAAAAGTGAGCTGTGTCGAGCACGCTAACGTTGGAAACAAGTGGGGTGACAATGCAGCGGGACTAACACAGGATCTACGACTCACGCGATAATGCACACCTGGGCAATGTCAAATTGTCATGTCCTCGGATGCATATAATTGTTCCGCCTACCTGAAGTTTCATGACGACCTTGTCACACCGAAATGCTCGCAAGTAAAATGCGAACTGGCATATTTCGACACCGTACAAACTAGCATGAAATGATTGGGCTCAACCTGTCAATGGGAGGCTGGCTACGGCAACATACAACATTGCGATAACAAGACCTGTCAGTAGAATTGCATCACGCATTAGCTACGACTTCCACCTGTACTTGGACAATAGCCTAATACGCACCTATATACCCTGGGCCCAACAGTAATGTGGCCGGGTAACTTGAGACATTCATCGCTGGGGGGAGGTCTGATAGTAGCGATTTGAACAGCAGAGCAAGAAAACGCACAAGTTCCCGACAGGCCTCGTGTTGGCTTCAAGGTATTTTAAACCAATTGGCGAGCGCCGTGAGGCAACATAGTACTAGGTACGACTGCAACGGAAACTCTCTGTCCCGTTTGAATGGGACAACGAACAATATACATCAATTTTGTCATTGCATGGACTAGTGACACGGCATATCACGTTAACGGATGTATCCACTTGCAGGTGCTTGCGTGTGTTTGATTTGATTGTGAATTCTAACTACAAGACTTGATCCTATCCCAAACTTACGACTATATATAATATTCATCTAGGACCACTCTGGCGTGTGACGTGCCGTCTTCCATCACAACATATGTTTCTATGCCTTCCAAAGGGGCTACTGAGTTGAATACAACGGAGCGAACACCTCTACCCCAGTTGGGGCCGCTATACCCCCCGTACCTTGAGACAGGAAATTAGTCACTTACCAAACGGACAGCCGACAGAGGACATACCCCGAGTGCTTATTGAAGCAAAATATTACTTCATAGGTTGGCTCACGAGCGCACCATTCATTTCCATGATCTAGTAATTTGGTCAATCAAGTCACTGTTTTGTTATCCAGAAACTTCACCGTGACCAGAGATAACTGCGCGTAGGTTCTTCACGTTGGTGTTCAGTGAGCGCCAAAACTCAGTGTCTCTGCCGAGCGATGCAGGATCACTCGAGGCCTGCGTAGAACCCTGTCCCAGCGTATCCGCTTCAGAGTGGCCATGCTTTCCGTGCGCTGAGACGTAAGGCGGACGGACCTACCATTCAACCCAGGGTTGGTGGAACTATTCAAACTTTCTTGGACGGCCTGGGTAACGTGTCTATTGCGGTTAGCAAACATTGATCCAAGGGTCACGGAAAGAGCACCCCTACGGAGGTATATGCACAAAGGCGAGTGCACTTCGTTGCTCTGCCCGTCCCCAGACAGCATTCATCCTCTTTGTCTCGCTTTCAATCCATTCGGCGACACTCGAGTCTACCCAGTCTGGCATGTGACTGCCATCGCTGTACATGCCGCCTGAGACTTGCATGAGCACCTACTGAGCACAACTTTCCTATATACACATACCTCGCGAGTCAAAGAACCATAGTATCAATGCAGGACTGTGATCTAAGAAGCAGGGTCGCTATGGAAGTTCGCGGAGAACGGCCGGTACTGGCTTACCTGTCACTTTCTGGTAGACGGGAACCCAGTAATTTCCAGGTCCACCAGCGCCCCCTACGCCGGGTGGAGAGAACCGTGTATAGCTCAAGGGTGATATTGCAATTTCTCGAGCGATCTCTTCGGCACGCGTAATGTTCATGCTGCTGTCGTGATTCTGTAGGTAAAGGTCGACGTAAGGGAAATGTGTGATAAATACAAAGTGCTGACCCCAGAAGTAGAAGAAAATGGGACCTTCGCCGCATTTAATGGGCGCACGATGGAATCAATCAGGGATGTAGAATTCTCGCGGAACGTATCTATCATTGAACTTTTACTATGGGTTTTTGGAACGGACGAACAAAGACACGACCGTTGAACTCACTTTCTCCCGTGATGAGGTCTCCATTGATCACACTGGCCAACGATAGTCAGTCCCTCCCATTGAGTACACAGGGAACCGCGTCAAGACCATACACATAATCCGGCGTCTCGATACTCAACAGCGTCTCCATCAACGCAGTCGTAGCGATATCTTGCTCCGGTCCCCACCAGTCCCAAGGATTCTCTCCGAAATGAACGTCAGAAAAAATGGTCAACTTGAAGGAGCCATCTTCCTTGAAGCTGATCCGAGGTTTGTCGGGGTAGGGGTCAAGTTCAAGCAAGTCGAGCGTTGAAACTCTCGATGAGACTTGGTCATGTAAAACAGTCGGTAGGGTACGTCCAGGTGGGTGAGTATGATCCAGTTCAGCTTCAGCACCATCGCCGGGCAGACCTGCGCGGTTGATCGCATACGCGTAGACACAAGGAACGACGTAGCACGTCAGCGCAAGCCGTACACATGATCTGTCAGCGACACTGACTGCCCCGAACATCGTGGGCACGATGGATCGTTGCTAGTGAAACAATCAGAAGCGAGTTCACACACTGCCACTTGGAACAGGATCCGTTCGGAGGGGTGTAAGTTAGAGTAAATGTCGTACTGCTTCGCCAACAGATCGCACAGTGCCTGGTAGTGATACATACTTGACAGAACCTAATTCGATTCGCCAACGGGCTCACCAATCACGGGTGTGCGCCATAGGAGGAAACCGTTACAGGCCCTAAACGAGCAGAGGAAGCATCGAATCGGAAGTGAATATTTGGATACCGTAGAGGGAGACATTGCCTGTTTCACATAGTGTTGCCACAAGGCAAGGTAAGCTGACTCTCACGAGATACCATGTTACCGCCAAACGTACCGCGTCCAGTGGGAAAACGGGTGGAGTCGCTGTATATATGCGGCTTGTCCACGCGGCCAGCGCGCGTTCTGGAGCGCAACAGCGACCATGGCGGTCACATGGAAGGACTAGAGCTCGTGCTCCTTTCACGTACTTATACGTGCTGCAACCGCCCTGAACGTATGGTCCAGTAGAGCGTAGCAGGTAGATTCAAGTTTAGCGCGTTAAACGTTTTAACCTTGCTGACCAGTAAAGTGACAACGTACGGGAGCACCGCTTGTCCTTCTTGTCGGCGTCCAAGACTGACCTATGGTATATCAACGGTTAAAATCATCCAGCATGTTTCATTCGCGTTCTCACATGCGTGAATAGTGTTATGGTAGGGCAACCAATGGTTGAACATACAAGCATCGCCTGAGGCTTGAGGCCTTTGTGGGGGAGGCTACCGCACGTCAAAAATACCAACCAGTGATGTAATAGGACGGGCTAATTCAACACCATACAGACAGGAATGGAGGAGAATACCATTCGGTACACTGATACATCAGGATTCGAGTTATAACACCAGGTTTGACACATTACGGAACCTATCAATTAAGAGGAGGGCTAAAACTTAGGGCACTGCACGAAGACTACGCGTACGAGGGGGAAAGCGAGTGGCAATGGATAATGAAGGTGAAGGTGTCAGTCATCCAGTGGGGTTTCTTCTTCTACCTTGATCTTCTTAGAGCTAGGACCATCTTGCTCAACAAGGACAGCAGACTCGTCGGATTCTTCGGTTGCTTCACGTCTCTTTGCATGAAAGAAGTGTTGCTTCGTTTCGTGTGCCCAGTCTGTGACGCCAGAAGGGCCTTCGTAGGTGACGAGCACTCCGAGACGCGTGGTCCAGTAGACGAAGACGACGATCACCGTTATGAAGCTCGCCGCGATGAAAAGCAACCATAGCACGAAGACCAGACAAGCCACTGTATTCCCGGTACATAGTCAGACGAAGGCAGTTTGATTATAGTGAATGGCTGCGTACCGAGAATAGCTTCAATAGTGATGAATGCAATCGCTGCGGAGATGAGCGCGAGGAATGCGATGGAAGAAAAGGCGAATACGGTAAGACCGCTGGGCAAGGGTGAGTGAGTGAATTGCATGTTCAAAGAATGCGTCAACGCACATGAACGATAGCAAAGGGAGCAAAGAAAGACTGGCGAAGACGGAAAGGAAGGTCTGTGAAAGCATTGAGACACCTTTAGTTCTGCACAAGGAGAAAAGATACCATTGTGATAGGTTTTTCCTTGAATTTAATAGAAGCATAAATTAGGAGGGGTTGGGCGTAGTCCTGCTCAATCCTAGCCGCGAAGGGTAATGGCTATTATAAAGGCAGACACAAGCGAAAAGGATACTTGCAGGTCGGCATACTGTCTGACAATAGCAGCGCTTCTCTGGAAGTAGCTTGAAAGGCTCTCCTCTACACTACCGGGTGTCGTTTGGCTCATATTCGCGTTCATATCGTTGATCATGGTCAAGGCGACAGTATGAGGACGAGGAGGAGGGAGTGAAACATCAATCGAAGGCACTTTGCTCCGCCAATAAATATCACGTGCCACTGCACCACCCTTATCACATCCACTGCTCGCTGCGCCATCGAAATGGGCACTCGCAAGCTCAACGCCGACGAGCTCAAACTCCATCAGGCGGCCCTTACAACAAGTAAAAAGGTCTGGCCTCAATTTCCCTCCCCCAACCAACGGTTGCTCACGACAGTGATAGACATTATCTATCAAGGATGCCGAGAAACTCATCACAGATGGAAGTGCTCGCACTGCTGCGATCAACTTTTTGCTCGGAGCGGTGCGTCATTCTCTGCCGCATGTATTCCGGGAGGGATGACAAGTTTGCAGGGCATGTTCAAAGTTATGACGACCTCTGGCGGAGTTACTGCTTTCCGTGCCGTGATGAAGAAGGAGATGGATGTGTGCGTTCTGAAGGGCTCTTTTGTTTGAGTGCCTTGACATGGATGCGTTTCCTTTTGCAGGAAAAAGGATATGAGCGGCGAGGAGACTATGGTGCTCAGCCATATCCAAGCTTCGGGAAACGAAGGCATGCTCCCTCAACCACACGTAGACAGGAGCTCACATACCCGACAGGTATTTGGACCAAGCACCTCAAAGCTAAAACCGAACTGCATCAAACCGTTATCGACCGTTGTTTAAAATCTCTCGTTCAGAAGCAGCTCGTAAAATCGATCAAAGCAGTACGCGTATGTCTTATTTGTTTCTCCGTCTGGTCAATTTGACTCATAATCATCACCCACTTAGCATCCAACTCGGAAAATATACATGCTTGCGCACCTCGAACCGTCTGTGGAACTGACGGGCGGCCCCTGGTACACGGACAATGAGCTCGACATCGAATTTATCAAGCTCCTGTCAACCGCCTGTCTCCATTATATACGCGATCGTGTGCGTACGCTGCTACTTCCTTACAACCTCCGAAATCCTCACGATACCCACACTAGTCGTTTCCGAAACAATCAGGCAAGCGCTCTTCTCACAGCCAGCAACGTCTTTATGCGATAGGTGCCGCACCCTCTTATCCGTCTGCACACCAAATACAACATTTTTTGAGCAAAAGCAAGATAACGGAAACAGAACTGGGTGTCGAACATGTAGAGATGCTTCTTCGTGTTCTCGAACTCGATGGGGAGATTGAAAAGGTATTAATTGGTGCCATCGCGTTCTTGCAGCGTTGCTCATGGTGGTACAGATACCCGCCTTCACGGCGTCTGCCTGGGACTCCCAAGCACAATCTGATGCTGACCCTAGTCCGAGCCCCGGAGAGAGTGACGAGGAACGCTCAGGCTCCAAGAAACGCAAGCGGGGTTCTTCGAAGAATAAGAGCAAGGAATCCAGCAAGCGGAAGCGACGGGCGGAGGAAACCGAGGACAGTGATTCTGACGAAGAACGTTCGAATAGCAAGAAGAAAAACCGCTCACGGAAAGGTGACGATAGTGACGAGGATACGGATGAGCCAAAGTCGAAGAGGAAACGCAAGCACAAATCAACGAAGGATGATGAGTCGGATTCAAATGCAGATTCGGAGGAAAATCATAAGAAAAAGAAGCGGAAAGGAAAGATGAAGAAACGCGACACGTCGCCCTCGGAAAGTTCAGAAGAAACAGAACCAGAGGACGAGGCTGCAATGTCTCGCTCAAAATCGAGGCCGTCCTCCAAAAAAGCGTCAACCTCAAAGGCCTCCGTAAAACGCCAGAAATCACCTTCCCCAGTTTTGAACGAGATACCCACTGGAGGTGCCTTCATCTATCGGGCGATCAGGCAGGAACGGGTTGCCCTAGGGTGGTCTCAAGCACCTTGCGGGAGATGTCCGGTTTTTGACTTCTGCCAGGATATGGGTCCTACCAACCCTCGAGAGTGCGTGTATTACGAAGATTGGTATGCCTTGGATGCGGGTACACAAAAAGCTACTGCAGTGAAAGTAGAGTTTTAAGAGGTCATGTGCATCCACATGTGCAAATCAGGATTGGTGTGACAATACCCTGTAGCAAGTTCCGACAATATACCCCTCTGGTTGACCAGGCTAATTCGCCTTTGTCTTGATCAGTCCTTTCATCAGGTCAAAGCTATTACCATCGGGCTGCAGGTCGATGTAGTGACCACCGTCTAGTGGTTGAGTGCGCAACAGCCCGTGATCAGGCGTGATACCCACTATCCGAACCGTGGTGTGGGGGCTCGTTGTGGTGAGGGTGACGATTTGGCCTCTGTAAACAGGCTAGTCAGAGTGATCGTGAAAAGACCAAACATTTGACGCACGAATGCAACCACGAGCTAGTGTACTGATCCATAAAGGGACGGAAACCTTTGCTCTCCTCATCAAGAAACAAGTTCCATATGCGCTCAAACGCGGAGAGAACCGCTGCAGTTACCCGCTCAACAGCGAGGCTTGAGGACACCTCGAGTCCGCGCGCCAATGCCTCTAGCTGAGCAAGTGAACCGATCGGAGGTTCGTTCAAAACGTTTAACCCACATCCTGAACCCATTCGTGAGTACTAATGAGATGTTCTAGATGTCCTCGTGTACATGAGCGGCACGTACCGATGATAACATCCACTCTATTCCCTTCAAAGCTTGTGTTCACCAGGATCCCCCCTAGTTTCTTCAATTCTACTCTCTTCCATGTCTCTTCAGCGGGAAATTCACCATATATGTCATTCGGCCACTTCAGCTTGACTTTCGTTGCCCATTCTTTCGCTGGATCTAGTGTATGACATGCTTCGACGACTGCGAGGGCAAAGAGATATTGGATGAATACTAGATTCGACCCTCGGATGGAGCGAGAATCATAGTCTAAAGTATCGTACGTTAGGCATAGTGGTTACAAAAAGGGAGTGGGGGGTGACTCACGTGAGCCGACGCTTTTAAGAGGGATACTAAGTTTTAGAGAAATTAGCATGCTGCCCGCGGGGGAAAGCCATGCGTTCTTGCCCCTCCCTCGACCTGCTACCTGCTTTGTCGCCAAGGAGAGTAGGGGTGAAGGAAGCGCACGAAGGAACTTCAGATTCCTGTAGAACAAAAGTAAGTCGAGACATCGGAGGTGTGTCGATACCCTCACTTATCAAGCATCGTTTGTGTACTGGTAACAACTTCGCCGTAAAAAAGTACATCACCTATGCGCAGTTCATCGGCCTTTCTGGTGGGACGAAATTCATCTAGTGCTCCGAAGAATGTGCTGGGTGAGAAGAAGGGTGTGTAGCGTTTTTCTTGCGCAGTGGTCAATGGTTGAGCAGTGACGATGATGTCTTTTACAAGTTCCTCCTTGGGCACGCCCGACAGCAAATTGAAAATAGGGTGGTCAGACGGAAGATCTGTGCCAGGAATCTCGGGAATAAAGTGGAACTGAAAGATGTCTTGTTCGTCTGGAAAAACCGCACTCTCAGTGGTGGTCATATTGTGGGCATCATCCTTCACGGAAAGTGTCGAAAAAGCGGCCTCGAGATCTCGATCGGGAAACAAGGCGTGCACGACACGACGACGGGTACCCCATTTGTTTGGGTGAGCAAGAAGTAGCTGAGGAAGAAGACTTGATCCAGGTCGTTGGTCGTTGGCCGGCTCTGGGGAGTTGAATCGCAGGCCAAGGGCAGACAGAGTCGGGGCAAGCAACTGCTCAGGGAGAGGTGGTGCGCATGACCAAAGCGCAATGGTGCCACTTTTACTCAGTGCCCCTGCCACTGTCTTGTCATCCGTGTACCATCCGAGCACCCGTATCCCCTCCCCAAGATCAAGTGAGGCGGACGGCATACGTGTAATGGGGGTTTCCTTCTCGCCGTAATCCACGGTGGTGGGAGTGGAAGCTTGTGATGGAAAAGAGAGATGGAGTGACGCCTTCCTGTCGACTAGCCGAAGAATGTGTGCGTCATTGACGAGCTCCAGACCACCGCCTAGTGATGCGAAGGTCGAAGTAGCACTGTACAGACCGAATAGTCCTTGCGATCTACTCGCATTCACACCAAGAGCCAATATTCTCCCGCCGGTTTCGGTGTACTGACGCACTCCGGCATGGTGATCGGGTGCAGCAAGAAGTACTAGGAGACCACACGCTGTTTGCCAGGGGTTTTCTGGCGCAGCGAGAGCTTCAGGAGAAATGATTTGAGGGAGGTAGTGGGGGACTAGGATCGAGGAGAGAAATCGCTGAACTGGGGTTGCGTGTGGGTGTGTGCTTGGATACACGAGCACGTTCATTGTATTACAATACAAGCGAGGTCACGGTTAACGTTATTGAAATGGCATGGAACAGTAGCCATCCCTACATCGGTTCGCTGTAGGCATAATTCACGAGCCGTCGTAGCACAATGGTAGTGCGTTGCCTTCCTAAGGCAAAGGTTGTGGGTTCGAGCCCCATCGGCGGTACTGGATACGAAGAATACCACGGCTCATTTTTTTTCGTCCAGGCTGTTTTTTTTGCTTTACCGTCCCATTCTTGTCGGCATTGATGATCAATCACCCAGCGCTGATGAGCGGGTTATACTCACACAGAGTGCACGAACTTGGTTGCAAATGGCTCTCCGGCAATCAGTACAATTGACAGCCAGCAGGAATCAAGGCGAGAGTACAGCCGCAGCACCACGACCAGGGGGCGTAGTGATGCTGATAGTGACACCCTCAAATTGCGTGGAGCACTTGTCATCGCATTATCACTCGCATCAGCGCGAGGCGAGTACGAACAGCACGCTGTGATTATCATCCTCGCCATCAGAATCCCTTCTTAATAAGTTTCACAGTCATCTTAATTCCTTCCCGCATCTTAAGCTTCATCTTCCGTCTCCAAGCACAATACTCCAACCATGGCAGCTCCTGCTCAATTGATCAAGCTCAACCTTCCATCCCCAGAGGAGTACAGGAAAAGAAAAGTTGCTTTGATTAGTGGTACGTCTTCTTTATCGATGCAATCGTGCGGGCAGCGACACGGGCTCGATATGGTCGCGATGTCGATTGGCTCGTGATCTCCTCGTTCCGTCACCTCAATCCCGCACTGTACGATTCCTGTCGAGCCTTCATTCATCGCGTTCAACGCAGGTGTCACCGGTCAGGACGGTTCTTACCTGTGAGTTGCTTCGCCCCAAAGTCGCGGTCATGCATCGACCTTGTACCACAGTACCGAACTGCTCCTTGAAAAAGGATACGAGGTGCACGGGATCATCCGTCGTTCCTCTAGCTTCAACACCAATCGTCTCCAGCATCTGTATGCGGACCAACATGAACGTGAGCGCATCCTATCTCTAACTCCCGATCCACCTTATCAACCCTTCACAAGGTCCCAACAAGTTCAGATTGCATTACGGTGATCTTTCCGACAGCACCAATCTCGTGTACATCCTCGCTCAAGTGCTCCCTACCGAGATCTACAACCTTGGCGCTCAGTCTCACGTCAAGGTCTCGTTCGAGATGGCCGAGTACACAGCCGATGTTGATGGCGTAGGCACCCTCCGTCTTCTCGATGCCGTTCGTACCGTCGGACTCGAGAAACACGTCAGGTTCTACCAAGCTTCTACCTCTGAACTGTATGGCAAGGTCATTGAAACGCCGCAGAGCGAGACAACGCCGTTCTACCCGCGCAGCCCGTACGGTGTTGCCAAGCTGTACGCCTACTGGATCACAGTCAACTATCGTGAGGCGTATGGGATGTATGCCTGTAACGGTATCCTGTTCAACCACGAAAGCCCGAGGCGTGGCAGGACGTTCGTCACGCGCAAAATTAGTAGAGCTGTGGCTGATATCCACTTGGGCAAGCAACACTGTCTGTATCTCGGTAACCTCGACGCGCAACGTGATTGGGGTCATGGTGGGTCACGTTACGGTTGCTCAGGTGGTCGATTTCTGAGTATATGCCCTCCCACATTTTAGCCAAGGACTATGTGGAAGGAATGTGGCGCATTCTACAGCAGTCCGAGCCTGAGGACTTTGTCCTCGCCACCGGTGAAACTCACCCAGTGCGTGAGTACGTCGAGAAAGCGTTTGCTGTTGTAGGTATCTCGATCAAGTATGTACAACTCTCCATGATAGCAATTATCGCCACTAATCGATACATGTGTTGTAGCTGGCGTAACAGTGGCGTGGAGGAGGAAGGCTACGACCCCAAGACCAACAAAGTTCTCGTCAAGGTGGATTCTCAGTACTTCCGTCCTGCTGAAGTAGAGTACGTGGCAAGTCGATTTCTCGTTCCGTTTGGTTTGCTGATGCGTGCTTTAACTACAGCCTTCTCCTCGGAAATCCCGCGAAAGCTGAGCACCTGCTTGGTTGGACTCGCAAAGTGACCTTTGACCAACTCGTCCATGAGATGGTTACGGCCGATCTCCAGGCTTCCCGAAGCCTTATTGAGGATCAAAACTAAATGCTCGTCTCAAACATTACCACCTGGAAGAGATTTAAAATCATTGAAAGAACTGTGCACGCTGGGTTGTAAATGTTTTCTCCAGACGACCTTGTAGCGAACCCATGGACTAATTACAGTCTAGTTTACGAGCCAAAGACAGCTGTCTTGTCCGCTCTGACTCCTCGTATGTTTGTAGAATTATTACATGAACATGGCAAACTTCCATCCCAAATGTGTGGGTGATGCCCGTCATGAGAGCTACTTGAGAGCTACTCTGTTCCATCGCATGTTGCCCTCATCCAATCGGCCAGTATGCGCACAGGTCTGGGTCGAATTTCTCAGAAAATATAATACACCAATCTGTGACCAATCAATTGCTACTTTGTCCAGTTCTAATATTCGAAAAGTTCGCCAAGAACCACTCGATGGTCTCCTTTAAGGCTAAAACAGCATGTCAGCAAATATATCCGACCGACAAAACGGAAGTCACGGACCAATGTCAAACGGGGTAAAGTTGAAGTCCGGTCCAATCAGCTTCATCAATTTTGCGTTGGAAGCGGGCTTGCGATCCTGTCCATTGTCTTGGGGTTCGTTTTCAAAGACTGCCTCTCCGGGGTACTGGAGGTTGTCGACGATCGAATTCGCAAGTTGTCTGATACTGATTTCGTCCTTCTCATCCACTACAGACAGGTTTAGACGGAACCTCGGAAACAATAGTAGAATGTACCAGAGAATATGACGGGTTCGATACTATCGTATTCGCGAAGTTGCCAGATGAAGAGTTTCGCGAGATCACGAGAGTAGATAAACTGACGCAAGGGCGATCCATCACCCAGGACCTTGAATGGCGTCCCATTTTCTGTGATAGGGGAGTGAGTTCACCTCACCGCGAATAGGATCAGCGGACACTCACTTTTCGCGAGGTAACACTTGTGAATGAGGGCCGGCATGACGTGAGCGTACTTGAGATCACTGTTCGACTGCGATCAGGGATGGATAAAAAAAGGATCGGTTAGACTCACAAGTTGTCATGGGGTCCAAATACATTAGTGGGAATAGCGGACGTGAAGTTGCAACCAAACTCTTCCTTGTACGCGCTGCAGAATGGTGTAAGAAACGACGGAATAATGAGGCTTGGATACAAGCGGACCGATTTTGCACGTCAACCATTCTTTTGGCATATGCATAGCCAAAGTTAGAGTCGTGAGGGGGCCCAAGGTGCACTTTCTCCTCTGTCAGAGGGTACTCGACTTTGTCGGGAAACACGCATGTTGAAAGACAGGAAATGACTTTTTGCGTCTTTTTGATACGCGCAGTGTGTAATACGTTATCATTGATCAACATGTTGTCCCGGAGGAACGTCATCTGGAATGGGGATCGTCAAGCTAAATATATCTACGTCCAGATTGTCACTACTGACCTTGCGCTCTCTGTTGGCAAAGAGACCCCCAACTGATCGCACGAGTGTCAGAAGGATTGGGACATGAGGGATCGAGGTGGACATACCAAGTGCTGCCAAGTGAATAACATGCGTAGGCTGATGCTTTTCGAAGAGTTGCAAGGTCTGTTGGGGATCCCTGTTCGTATGGACGACACAGACATGAGTCCCCGCCTCGCCCCCTGCTCAGATTTGGCAAATACCTTAGGTCGGCATCGCGAGAGCTGGCAAAGACCCACTTCTCGCCTGGCTGCTTTCCAAAGCGCGAGCCTTCGGGCTCATGCTCGATAACATATTCGATGGCTCTCCCAACGAGGCCAGTACCTCCAGTGACGAGCACGACTGCGGACATTGTTCGGTCGCGAACTTCGAGATCCGAGTAGTGCTAGTGATGGATTTATCAAGAAGTGATCTAGTTACTATTTATGTGACTCAGAGGGCAGGTTGATGGATTCCCACCCATATCTGCTACTTATTCCCTGGCTGCATGAAAGTTCTCGCTCTCCGTCAGCCATAGCGTACGACCAACTTCCCAGCAGTCGAATATCCGACTAACTCCTTGCCCAACCCACATGGCTGTCCAGGACAGACAGGCGATATCAGCCGAGGTCTACGACCTCGCAGCGTTCAGCGAACCAATTGGCGGACGTGTCAGGGAGGCCTTGGATGTCATCGAGAACGCCCTGGATACATATACGTATGTGCTAGTCTGGCTCGGATCATGTCTATGACACAGATCGTGTCCTTCGCTTTCAGACCGGACAAGATATCGATCAGCTTCAATGGAGGCAAGGACTGTGCGTAGCGCAGCTCTTCGCCCGGGCTCTGTTGACCGTTCACAGGCACTGTCCTCCTTCATCTCTACGCTGCGGTATTCGCCCGCCGGACACCTCTGGGTACCAAACCAATCCCAGCCGTCTATATCCCTGTCCCTTCGCCATTTCCAGAACTAGAAGAGTTCGTCCGAGAGTCGACTAGAGCATATGACCTTGATCTCTTTACATGCTCCCTTGAATCGGATGTCCCGCTGCCAGTCGAAAGTGTTACCCCGGGCATGGCAACACCCGACGCACGCAAGGAAAGCGACGACTGCGCTAGCCATACAGACTTCTCAAGGCCTGTCGGGGAGGCTCGAGGTGGCGAAGGGATGCGGCGGGGTTTACATCTTTACAAAGAGAAATATCCACAAGTAGAAGCTATATTAGTTGGAACGAGAAGATCAGACCCGCACGGTGGTGAGTTTTCAGTCTACAGAATGGGGCACGAAGTCACATTTGGTAGCCACACTCACGCACAAGAACAAGACGGATGCTGGCTGGCCCTCATTCGAACGTATCAATCCTATCATCAACTGGTCTTACTCCGATGTGTGGACATTCCTGCGGCGATTGAGCGTGCCTTACTGCTCGTTGTATGACCAAGGGTAAGCACACCTGCACAACCAGAGACTCTTCTTTTAAGAAAAGAGGATAGGTATACATCTCTTGGTTCGGTATATAACACGTTTCCGAATCCTGCGCTCCGTGCCCAGGATGACGCATCGTTGGATTTGTTCCCAGCTTCTGTCACAGTCGTTGCCAACGAACCAAACGCCATGTGCAGGGCCGAGACACCCGCTCCCCCCCCTTTCAAGCCTGTAGTAGAGGATGGTCATTTTGAACACCTCACAGTCATCGCCAGTGACCCAGAGAGCACATGCACAGCTGAGCCACGCATGGAATCGGCCGATCTCTCGGACACTTCCCGCGCTTGTACCCTTGGCTCTTTTCGTGTCATCGCTAACGATCCTTTCACCATGTGTCTAGCGGATAGCAAGCTTGTCACTGGAAACGGTCACGCGAAACCGCCACTACAGTTTCCGCGCTATAGGCCCGCTTATATGCTTCAGGACGAAGGTCTCGAGCGGGCTGGGAGAGTCTCCGGAACCGCGCAGCTAGGAAGGGCGTAGTGGCTGCAACATCCTGGAACCATATCAAGGACGTGTATACTTATTAGGTCGTTTGTAGTAGAAGGACTTCCAAGTTGTATGTAAAGTAGACGCGAGACGCAATCTCGTCACGACCGTCTCACGCGTCGACCATGACTTTTGTCCAACCTCTAACGTTGCTTACAAGCTCCAACGCGAGATGGACGACGACACAAGAAAAGACGATCGCTCGAGATTATCCATTCACCGACCTCCACTTGGAGACCACAGACCAGTTTGTCGTTCGAACGTATCTCCAATTTCTCTGGCTCCCAGAGGTACAACCATTACTTGGCCGTTGTCGAGGTTTCTGACCAGTCACAGTCGATCATGCCCATGAATCTGCTTATCCCATCCTTACATCGCGTCCAAGACGCGTCACCACGCTCTTCAGATTCTCCCCACCCGTTGCACGCACTCTTGGATCCGCTGCTCCTCTCAGTCCGTTCCGTTGTCACGAAATACCACACGGAGCTTCCTCAAATTCTCGCGCAGGACGGCGGGGAAGATGAAACGGAAGAATCCATGATGTGGTATACCCTCGGATACGAGATGGGTGAGGTCGGAGAAAGCAGTACGAGCGTCAACCCCGAAGATGCGATCATGTTCGAGGAAAAGTCACGAAATATGTGGCTCGAAAGGCTTGAGAGACGAGAGTGGGTGTCGATGTCGTGCGCGGAGGCCTTTTTTTGACGATATGTATACAGGGTACAGATTCAGATTCTGCTTTACCTTCTCAAGCTTTCCTTGCCTGGACCTTGCACCTCGCTACTCCCAGTGACGATACCTGCCAATGACGTGGTTCCCTCGACCAAGAAGAAACGACAGAAAGAACGAGAGAAGGTCATTATTCCATCCGCACAGGATCGGCTAGAGTCATTCATGGACAAGCTCTGCACATGGCAGCTTGTCGTGAACATGAACGACTTGGATAAACGGACAGATGAGGACGAGCACGATTGGATGCAAACATTCTGCGAAAATGTCGTCGAGCGGCAGTGGGTGCACCTATCTAGAACTTAAGTCATGGTGTTTATCGAGTCCTCTATTCACCATAGATTCAAATTGACGCTTCCCGACATGTGCGCGCTGTTGCGCCGTAAGCTATTCCCCCACTCGCCCTTTTCAGACGAGGACGAGGACACGGACGCGCGATCAAGTACCGGATCTCAAGCCACTGGTGCCGCTTTTCCACGTCGCAACCGTGAACTCAATCGATCTTCCACCTCGATCTGCCAGCCCAAGGGCAAACCTAACCCAAAACCCATCCAGTGTTCCTCCTCTGTCCTATCCCATACCGCTACGTCAGACGCGCAGTCTCGTTCACGCTCTTTGTCCGTCTCACTCGCACAAGATGCCTCTGCGAGACGCTCGAACTCTACCTCCAGGACGTCGTCGTCTCTCAAACGGGCTCTCAGTCGCGAAGTCAGCATGTCGCGCGGGTTCAAACCCCGTGTACAACATTCGCAAGGGAGTCAACCCGAAGGCTCGAGTACGAAAGTGCCGGCCAAGACGAAGAGGTTAGCAAGGAAGGAAGACAAGCACCCCCAAGGTGTGACGCTCGTCGCCGCAACGCCTACGAAACCTAAGGTCAGAGGGGACTCGGGAAACTGTAGACAGGCCTCGAGTCAAAGTCAAAGTCGAACTTTCGGTCTTGATCTCGAGTCACACATGGAAGACAAGGATGACATTGGCTACGACCTCGGAGATACTGATGGTGATGGCTTACCTGAAGACGAGGAACTATGGCTACCGAATTCCTCACCTGACGTCCTCCTCATAGGAGCGAAGAAGCGGGTGGCCAGTGGTTCGTCTTCAAGCATGGGTCTCTCCGACCAGGGTGAAGAAGGTGGAACGGATACACCAGTCAAGAAACGGGTGCGTAGATAGTGACAGTAGCAAGGGGAAGAATGTAGGTCCGTGTATCAACTTTGGCGCTGCTCATCTCCAAACGTATGCTTTGTGTCGACTCCTTTCACCGTCACCTTCATTTTTGGCTTCGGCTAAATAGCGAAGAGTGGGTGTAGAACCAGTGAAATGCGACACTCACACAATATGAGATGCTTCTCAGTGCTCATGGCTTGATTTCACCTGAAGAGGTAGCCGTATCGGCGTTCATACAAACACATTGGCAGCTCCGACTCGCCCATGGCCCGAATGACTTCCCGTGGATCTGAGAAACGTATGGATTGCCAACATTCTAGTATGCCCATACGAACAAGTCCCACTTGAAGTGGTGGAACAGAAAACGATTATGTAGGTATCAGTGTGTACACTCACCAGGGTGACCCAGCGTCGTAGAGTTGCCGCATCACGCAAGCGACTTAGCCCATTGGCGCATGGTTACACATCCGGATTTCCAACATTTAGAGCCAGTCGTAATGTATTTCAAAAGTCAATAACATATTTTATTTTGGTGGTGGTACATAGATTTAGGACAAGAATACCTATTTAACACCTATTTGGTGCCACGGTCAAAATGGGTATTTTTGTGTAAGGTGCTAATTTACCCTTGTTAATTAGATGTAAATTACATAGGTAAATAGACTTGTCTACGACCAATTGCTAATTAACCAGTTAAACAGTTTAAAAAATCGTGGTGGGGACAAAAGGTGCACAGCGCGCAGCTCGAAAAAAACCATTGCAGGTCAAGAAAATGTGTTGGGAATAAAAAGTGCGCAACGCGCAGCTCAAAAATGCGGTGGGAATAAATGTGCAGATCTAGCGTCATACCCCCTTACCTGCGCCCTGTAAAATATTACACGACGAAAGCATGACTAGCACGACCAGTCAGACCGTGAGTTGTGGGAACTTGAGTGGCGCCCGTTTCTCCGAGACGTCGTTCACTCAGGCTCTGCCGTTGCCAAGTCCTGCACACAACAGGTACCAAGGGGTCGAAACACTACGATCGTCATGGGTGCAGTCTACTTCTTATAGTTCTGCCAAACATGACCTCTTGGTAGCTGGGAGTATTTACAGTTCCACATGTTATGGATCAGGGCGGGTCGGAAACCCACTGGAAGTCCAATGATCTCGCGCAATCGGCGTTATGAGTGAGTCGTACCTCTGCCTATGCTTCTGTGAATTGGGTGAATTTTATTCTTGTGGTTCTGTTAATACCTGGTGAGGCTCACATGTTGAGGTTAAGCCCTCATTCGAATGCTGACAACTCAGACAGTCAATTTCAACCATCTAGTCGTGTAAATGGGGTTCTCCTATGGCGTAATATGACATGCGTTGCACACCCTTTATCGTTCGTTATTGAATCAGTTCGGATGAACCCCCCCAGGCTGGTCGCGATGACACCGTTCTACCCCTACTTGGCTGGGTACCTACACCAGGTTTTCGGTCTCACATGGCCCACTTGATCCTTCCTGAGTGGGATTTTGTACATGTTTATACTTGGATCGAGAAGACAGGCAGCTTAAAGTGCCTTGTCTGACAGTTTACTGTTTCAGGTTCGCTCTTACTGCGACCCGTGTCGTTTCTACACTTCTCAGCACCGATGACGGTCGGTCTACTTCTTCCCTGTGTAACTGGGCTCTTGGCTTCTCCCATTGCTTTGGGTGCCTTGTTGTCCACAGGCGGAACACCTGGAGGTCCTGCTGGTTACGACACGTCTCGCTTGGGCCCACCAAACGTGATATGCACCCAGAAGGCATATGAAATAAACATCACTAGTAGACTTTGGCACTTCGCTCCTACTATTGGGGTCTCCGCTTTGCCTACTACTAATCTGTGTTGCCACTTGGGTCAGCCCCTACAGGTTTGAGTCCAGCAAAACTTCAGTTTTTTTTTCGCCCATTCCCCTCGCATGTTCACAACTCTTCTAGTCTGGATTTAGGCTTGACCGAACTCGAAAATTACCAGTGGCGCGAGTGCTTGGTGATAGTGCCACGCCGTTTTGTCTTCTGATTACAGGCAACGGCAGGTAATATTTCTGATGTCCGCCCATAGTTATCTTGCCTTGAACTGTGGTTGAAAGCCTATCCTTTCGACAATATTTCGAGCCTCTGGCACAGATTTCCGCCTACCAATAAACATCATGCCATCGCAAGGAAACGATCGCCAGTGAGTTCGGAGAAGTGAACATCTTCTATGAACATCTGAACATATACCACTGGGTTCCTCTCACTTAGTACACGAGAATTAATAAATGGTCATGCATTTATCGGGATTCCTCTGCCAGGACACAGATAGAGTCGACGAGTGCCATAAAGATGCAGAAACTCACGTTGAGGTTTTGCACGCGCGTGTATTAAAAACCAGTCGTGTGAGATCGAAGCTTGTCGTAGGTAGCTAGTCGAGTGAGAGCAGATCGATATCATTGTGGTAAACCTGGAGGAGTTTTCCTTCCAAGCTAATTCAAAGCCGAGGCAACGAGCGGTAAAGCCTGAGGATGTACAATGCACGCCATGTTGCAACGATTCACCGTGTTGGCACCGAGGGGCTACTAGTTGTACGAGCGCCCAGTTAAAATGCTTGAAAGTACTTCTGGATTGTCAGCATGTGGCACGTGAGTACTTGGGTTGCTAAACTTGACCTGTGAGCATAACTAGGCATTAGCGGATGTACAGTGATAAAACAGGCGCGAAGTCCGCGGAAGCGTAGGTATCAGGGATTCCGGGCTCATAAGGCCGATTGCGCTGGGGATTTGGGCTTCCGATCCGCCTTCTTCCGCAACGTGATCCACCATGTGCAGCTGCGGACACCCTCGGTTGGAAGATCGCATTTAGCGGCTAACGGGAATCGAGGGGAGTAGATTGCACCCATAGACGATTTGACGAGCGCTCCACGTGGTGGCAAATTCAAAGCTTGTGTGTCTTCTCGAATGATCGAGGCTTTACCAAACTTGCAAAAGAGAGGTTGCCCTACCGCTATTGATGTGAGTTCTTGGTGGTACGTAGCGCCCCGCCGTTTCGTCTTCTAATCGTAAGTAGCATCTAATAGTGAGTAACACTTCTGTCGATAGCATCATAATAAACTTTACAACCTGCCAGCAGCTCTCACATTTAGACCAGCCGCTACCCACACGGTCCATGTGATGCATCAATGCATCGTGGTCGTCCCGTCTTCAGAAACCTCGGAAACTTTTGTTGCGTGGTGAACACTTTAATGCTCATTCTATACAGAGTTGGTTTGGGACTTTTGAGCTCCATTCGGGTGTTTGTTGATTAGTCCCGAGTGCAGGCACGTCCACGAAATCCGGCCCGCAACGTGTTCACGATTATCGGGCAGTCAGAGAGGTCACGCGCACGTGCCTGGCACGAGGAAATGAAGACAGCTACGAGAGTACTCGTACAGAATATAGTAATGGTGGATTTCGAGTAATGTTTGGCATCAAGAGATGGATGATACGTGTTTTCGTCGCTTGGCCTGTGAAATCGTCGGCGGGGGAATGCGAGGGAAACGGGTCGGTAACCTATTCCCGCGTCGGTGAACGTTTGAACCTCGATCGTCTGTTATGATCCTGGCTACCGCCTCGGAGAGAGCAAAGTTTCCGACTCGAATCCCG
>QFEL01002523.1:351-14483 GCA_003316195.1 Neoboletus brunneissimus | reverse complement strand
CAGTCGAGTATGGATGCAAAGGGGGTGTGTGATCCTCTCCATAATCTGAACTGTCACTGCGATCATCTCGGCTGGATAATTTCATCTCGCCAAGGGTATCGCGGACTTCTTCTTCAAAATCGCGTGTGGCAGAGTCTCTACGTGCCACGCCAGCAGCATCCTGTTCTCCGCTGTCGGAGAATAGTGCGCTAATTTCATCATACCGCGGTTCGATGTCGTTCTCTACATCGCCTGGTTTCAGAGAAAGGAAGTTGCGAATAAGTTGGTGCTCCAAGATGTAGGAGGCGCCGATAGAATTCAAGGCGCAAAGCTTGCGAATGTATTGGTCCAGCTCGACCCGTCGGACAGCAGTGATTTGACCGTCGACTTTATCTGTAGGACCGGGCATGAAGGGGAGGATGCGGTTTGATCCGTGTTCCCTCCCAGCCTCTTGAGGGAATGTTTCCAAAAGGTTGACTTGGAAATCGTAAAAGTCGTTGTAGGGTCTAAAGAGAACAAGTTGTTTGGCTTTTGGGAGGACGTGGGGGTCGTGGGGATCATAGGGTTGGAAGATGGCGTCGATACGGAACCAGTATTCCTCCATTTCGTAGTGGAAGGAGACGACCTCTGCGGAGAGGAGAATGCCATCTGGCAATGGGGGTGAGGAGGGGGGGCGGGGAGCGAGAGTTGGAGTGGAGGTGGAGGTGGAAACGGGTGGGGGAGAGGAGAGTGGATTGGGAAGGGGTGGTGGGCTGGTTTGGGTGTATGGGCTATTTGGGACTGAGGATTGGCCGTCCTCGATTACTCCGAGAGAGATGCTGTTCTGCTTGTAGCTGATCATCGCTTTCTTCCAATCCTCGACCTTTGGGAGGTCGCCACGGTCCATGAGCGTGTCCACATCGTCGATGGGGAGGTTGGATGCGGGATCACGGAGTTGGACAAAGGAGGCTGGAATTAATCCAGGACGGCCAAGCCTGCCGATGGGCTTGGCGACGAACCACTCGCGATTCGACTGGGCGACGACGGAGATGGGATCGCCGGCTTTCGCGTCGAGCTCGTCGGCGCGCTCTGCTAGGAAATCGTGGAGGACGACGGCGTAGAACACGCGTGTCTTTGGGACCCTGGGGGGGATGACGGGGCTGGATGGAGTGTCGAGAGCTGCGGCGATCTGGGAGGAGCGGACTCTGTTGGAGGGGTTGAGAGATCGGAGGGGAGGAGGAAGAGAGAACTGACGCGGAGGAGGGACTCTTGAGGAACTCCTCAAACATGTTCTTGGGGACGAGCCCGCGTGCGCCAGTGACGGGATTGTGGGCCTGATACCAGGGGCCATCGCTGTCCGGATCGCCGGTTACGTAGAAGAAGTCGCCCTTTTGAAACGGGAGTTGCTGGGGCGAGTTTGGGGTGCAAGCGGCGACGGCGCGGATGACCTTTTGCGGGGGGAGGGACGCGGGCTTTGCTGACGGTGGGAGGGGAAGGGGGGTCGATATCTGGAGACGGTGGATGTCTCTGTGTCCGTTGCGCGACTTTCGGAGCGATTTCATCGTTCATACCAAGTTGCAGCCCGTGGACATTAACACGGTATCCGCCTCGATTATGTAACGACAACCAGAGCGTCTCGCCTCCACTCACCATGGCGGCACGAAAACTACAAAGTACGTCCTTTACCTCCACCATGTCACCCTACAACAGCCCCCATCTCTGCAGCCGAGATCGACCGCACCCTGAAAAAGGTCTCAGAGGGCGTCGAGCTCTTCGAGAGCATATACGACAAGATGCAGTCCTCCACCAACCAGACCCAGAAGGAGAAGCTCGAGACCGACCTCAAGACACAGATAAAGAAGCTCCAGCGCCTGCGCGACCAGATAAAAACTTGGGTCGCCAGCAACGACATCAAGGACAAGTCCCTCCTCCTCGACAACAGGCGGTTAATCGAGACCGTGCGTCCCCTCCCCTTCAACCGGCGCGGCTGCATCATCCGGAGCCGTCCCCGCCTCCGTCTGCTCCCGCTCTCTGTCTGACTCGAAGCTGACCTCCCCGGCGTAGCAAATGGAAAAGTTCAAGGCCTGCGAAAAGGAAATGAAAACAAAGGCCTTTTCCAAAGAGGGTTTGACCCAGTCCGCCAAGCTAGATCCAAAGGCCCAGGAGAAGCTCGAGGTCACCTCCTGGCTGCAGCAATCCGTCGAAGACCTCACACTCCAGGTCGAGCAGTCCGAAGCAGAGATCGAGTCTCTCCAGGGCGGTCCAAAGAAACGCGGCAAGGGCCAGTCGTCGGCGGCAGGTCGTCTGGATGAACTCGAGCATCTCAACGAACGCCGGAAATGGCACATCAATCGTCTCGAACTCATCCTTCGCTTACTCGACAATGGCTCCCTCTCCACTGACCGCGTCCTTGCTCTCAAAGAAGACGTGACGTATTTTGTCGAGAGTAATACTGTGTGTCCTCCCGTCCTCCCTTGCTGAACGATTCTCATCCACAGCACCAGGAGGAGAACTTTGACGAAGACATGGGTCTCTACGATGACCTCCGCCTCGAGGAAGAGGAAGAGAAGTTTGGTCTGGCAAACGACGACAACGACGGCAGCGACGATTCCGATGCACAAAGTGAAGGTAAGTTCTTCAATACATTTTGCTCCGAGCCCGTCCAACTTTGCAAACAGAACCCCCGCAGAGGTCGGCCAAAAAGCACGACAAAGACGAAGATAGTGTCGCAAGCGGCAGCAAACGTGATGATAGCCCTGTTCAGAAGAAACCGGGGGTGGGATTACAATTACGGAGTGAGTTCCGAGTCACTTGTATGCTCCTCTGCCTGAACGACAACGTCCAGAGGCTTCCCTAGCAACAGAGCGTAAGTGCTCCATTTACGTCGCATTCGTGTCCGAAGTAACATGGTACATTCAGCGAAACCGCCACCAAATCCCAACTTTGCACAACAGCCGATGTCCAGCATATTGAAAGCAGGTTTACCTCCAGCCCCTCGCCCTCCAGCGACATTGCCTCCTATTCGATATGCTGCCGCTGCCGCTGCCGCAGTTTCATCGACTTCTCCGGCGACAATGGGACCGTCAACACCAACAACTCAAACATCATCGAACATACCGACGACTTCTACACTATTACCATCGACAGCGCCGTCAATAACACCTTCGCTATCGCAGAACATGCCAGACTCACAACTGTTGTCGTCGCCAAGTCTCACTCACCCTTCCGTAACGAGCCCGATGTTATCGTCTGCCTCTGCGTCACATCAACCAGATGGATCATTTTACTCAGGTCAAGATTCGCCTGCAATGTCAGAGGCAGTTCCGAGCTCTGTGAGTGGTCCCGCTGCATCCTCGTCTCCACAACGTGCAACACTACACAAAGGTATGTTGTTCGACTCCATGCGCTGGATCTTAGGTAAGAACATTTACAGAGCCTGTAACGTCACCCATACTGCCAAGGGCTGCTTCCCCTGCTGTCCCAGTACGTTTTCCGTCAACCATCTACTCGGAATGAATGAAATTTAACGTGCTGCGTAAGCAGCAAGTCGTGTCTTCAGATACTCAACAGCCTCAAGCGAATGGCGCAGCCCAAGTGGCTCAGTTCAGCGTGCCACAACCTACTCCGACAGGGCCTTCTCCCCTTCCTCGGCAGGTTCAGCAGCCATCCACTCCTGGGGTTCCAGCACCTTTAAGCACATCTTCGCAACCTCCTCAGTATCCTCCAGGCGTCAAGGCTCCGCTTTCTACTGAGCAACAATCGACTACTCAGGAACAGCCTAGCGTAGGAATGCTCAGGCCGCCTTCAGCAAACCATGGCCAACAACCTCCGAGTCGGCCAGCGACAACTACGTTCCCAGGATCCTTGTCAGATCTCGTTTCATCGTTTGAGACAGTGAAGCAGAAAGGTAAGTCACAAATTTACTCGATTGTACGTTTCATCTGGACGTCCGTCAGCCCCCCATCGTATGAATAATTTGGGAGAAGTACACAAACTTTTGGAGGGTGGTTACACCCATGCACCCCAGCCTGTCGATACAGAGAGGTAAGATGGAATTTTACCAGGTAGAGGTAACAGTCACTCAATCATACTAGGCCAAAGTATTATGTCCCTCGACACCCTTTCAACACACCGTCGTTTTACCCTCAGACACCCCATCCTGTCCTGAGTTCGCCTGCTCTATTCTCCCAGATCGATGTCGAGACATTATTCTATGTCTTCTACTACCTCCCTGGAACGTATCAACAGTACGCCGTCTCTTCTCTTTCTGCACAACGGGAGGACTTATCGCGCTGTATAGGTACCTTGCCGCCAAGGAACTAAAGCGCCAATCATGGCGGTTCCATGTCAAATACTTGACATGGTTCCAGCGACACTCGGAACCCCAGGCCATCACCGAGGAGTACGAGCAAGGGGTGTATGTCTACTTTGATTGGGAGGGTTCATGGTGCCAGCGCAAGAAGAGCGATTTCCGTTTCGAATACCGTTATCTCTCGGAGGACTAACTTTCTCAAATCTGTTTTCATTCCGCCGCTCGCGTTCGCTACTCGATGTAATTTAACTGCAGCGTACTAGTCATTGCCATACTGCTTATTGGACAGCGTTACCCAAGTGAATAAGCATGCATTAATAAGAGCCCGAAGCATTGGACTACTCGAGTACAACTACTGCTCCAAGAGCCTCAAAGGTTGACTTTAGTTTGTCCGCGTCTTCTTTCGAAAGATTCTCCTTGAGGACTTTTGGGACGGACTCTACAAACTTCTTCGCCTGCGAGCGGAAGGCACATTGGCAAGTCAAATCAATATCGCAACAAGCACTTACATCGATAAGAGTGAGGTTCGGTACCAACGCTTTCACCTCGCGAATAATTTTGGGCTTGGCAGTGGCATCAAACGATTTCAGCATGACATTGAAGATCGTCTTCTCCTTGGGTTTCTCCTACAAAGGGGTGAGTTATATGCACGAATGCACGTATTGGCGTCCATGTCCCACCTCAGCGGCAGCCTCTTCTGCGGGCGCGGCAGCAGTCGCTGACGCAGGCGCGGAAGCGGAGGGCATGGCAATCTCTTGAATATTTAGCCGAGACTGTTGAACAGAAAAAAACAGAGTCAGGGGGACACTTCTGTTCTACGAAGGAAACCTAGTTCTCGCCTTGAGTAACGACACGAGGTCTGCAGCCTGTAGGAGGGTCAGACCGGAGATATCGTCGACTATGTGACCAATCCTGGGATCCACCGGTGGAGCAGTCGAGGATGGAGAGGCTTCAGCCGTTGTCGCGAGCCATCTCGATCGACCGGTCCGCGAAGCAAGCCTGGCGTTGACAGTAAGTGAAGACGTGGATCGAAAAGGTGGGCTAGGAGAGGACGCACCGTGGTACAGACGTCGACCGGGAAGCCCGAAGAGTAGATAGACAGCGGCTCTACATTGGTGTACCGAGTTTTATGCGCAACAGATGATTCATTAGTAAAGGACAGACTTACTGCCATCGTCGTTCACTTTGAATTTTGAAAGGCAAGCGTTTGACGTCTACATACAAATTTGGAGGCGTTGTTGTTGGTTATTTACAACTGGACTTGTTTACCCGGATCGGCTAGAGTCCGTCCCTTCAGAGGTTGTATTCAACGGATTGACAAGTCTCCTGAAATGAACCTGTATGGGCAGATTGATCTGACACAGTGCGCTTATGAATTGACGGGATAGAAAATGATGGTCATGGATTAGTTTGAGGGTCCTCTAAGTCATGACATGCCAAGCAAAAAATACCATGTGAGGTTGTTATGGAGATATACATGTTCGAGTCCATGTTTTCATTACTTTCATTCACTCACCATTATTCAAACTTTTATAATTAATACTATTTCAATGTAGGTGTGCTCTGAAGCCGGGAGTTACTGCACAGTGCTGGGCAAAGAGTATATGTCAATACAGGCTGAGTAAGCAACTTCTCGTCAGCAATTGGTTGACACTGTCACGTAATCGCGTCGACGTACTAAGGCAACGCCTTCGTTGCATCCACTCTACTAATTGTTCCAGCCAACACTCATCTTCTTGCTTACAGACGACTGCTCTGCACTCAGACGTGGTAGATATGCATCGATCGCTGGACAAATCTGTCATCAGTCACGGGGACATTCTTGAAAGGTGCCATTCAATACGACGATCTTGCTGATTCGAGGTAAGCTACTGCCAGTGATAAGGTGTCACACAATTCCGCTGACAGCTATGTATGTACACCTCAACTTCGACCTCATCTCACTTTACGCAGTCAAACTTGAAACAAACTGCCAATATAAGGGGACTCTAGTAAAGGTAGGTTGCTACTGTAGTAGCATGCAGAGCTTGCCTACGATGACATGTGACAGTGGCGAGAGGTAGACCCAAATTCAACCATAATCCCCTCTCGATCCGTGCCTGAGGCTCCAGATGAGCCTCAAATAGCCTTTCGGTATGTCCTTGGCCCCCTCCACTGCTCCCTCTCCATCTGTTCTATTATTTCCCTCTATCAATGGTGGCCCTCAACGATTCGTGTGTCCCTTCCCCCTGTCCGGCGTCCAATCATTGACTATCCATCCTAGTTTGGGTGCTCTCTTAATCGGGGTCGTCGTCTCAGCGATGTGAGCATATGTCATTGTCGATCTACCAACCATTCTCATGATCCCTTTCATAGTCTATATGGATGTGCGTGCCAGTACATTTATATTCCACTCCATCAAACTAACAACAAAAATTAGTCGCGTGCATTCAGACCTGGTACTATTACACCAACTATCCTTCGGACCCGTGGTACATCAAATCCCTCGTCAGTTAAACCAATTTCTCTCGGTTTCGTCCTAAATTTGCGTTTCAGGTCGCTGCCGTTCTTATCTCAGAAACTTGCAACCAGGCACTGACTACGCACTCGCGCAAGTACAATCACCCCTCGCATGATATATGTATTCATCCATCTCTAGTCTACACATATCTCATCACCAACTTTGGGGCGTGGGCAGAGCTCGGGAAAGTTGTCTGGTGAGTGGGTTCCTGTTCACAAAAGTGTTGTGTTCATTTCCTACTAGGAGTCAGGTCGTAGGTAATAGTTTTACTTTCACTGACC
The DNA here is from genome assembly GCA_003316195.1 of Neoboletus brunneissimus. Lineage (NCBI taxonomy): Eukaryota > Fungi > Basidiomycota > Agaricomycetes > Boletales > Boletaceae > Neoboletus > Neoboletus brunneissimus. The sequence goes on along the minus strand of QFEL01002523.1, from coordinate 7,432 downwards.
GTCACTGACTCGTTACATAACCAAGGTCCAAATCTTCTTCAATGTATCACTCGTTCGCTTTCGTTACTCTCTCCCTGGCTCACCATACATACTAGGCCTTCACTGCACTCCTTGTTCAGTGCTTCCTAGCAATGCGCATCTACAAGCGTACGTTTCTACCCTTCGCTGGTTGACCCCTGTCATTAAGTCTTCTCATAGTGAGCAATGGGAGCTGGCTTATCGCTGGCTTCGTAGTAAGTCAAGTGTCGTTTGGAATACGAAGTTTGATTTCTTAGTCGTTTTGTTCCAAGATGATATTTGTTATCGCTGAATTCTGTGAGCTATATCTCCGAGTCACTCTCCCCTCGCTCAGAGCATTCTATCTGCAGTTGCGGCTATCAGTACGTTATAGATAATTTTATTCGTAAGCATCATTGACACCAGCTACGCCGCGTAGTCTTCGTGGTCAAGGCGTATGTTTCTGTTCCATATCAGCTTCTCATCAGCGTTTCGCTCACGCACGCGTAGTTCCGGCATCCCTACATTTCAAGGAGTTAGTGAGAGTCTGAAGGTAAACGAATTAAATCCAATTCTATGAATGGTTCTCTGACGGTGCATTTAGGGTCTTTCGATGGCGGTCAATGCGCTTGCCGCAGCAGGGGACGTCGTCATTGCCGGGTCCCTTTGTTATCTGTTGCGGGTGTCGCGGACTGGCTTCCGGCGGTGAATATTTCCGCACATTTGCTCGCTGTGTATTCTGAATACCATCCTGCCAGATCCGACACATTGATCAGCAAGTTGGTGAGTGTCCATATCAATCGAGTTGCTTTCGGCGAAAGACAGCGTGGTCCAGGTTGTGTTCGGCATCAACAGCGGTCTTTTGACCAGGTTGGTTTCGTGATCTGATCAAGAAGCGGGTTACTGACAGCACGACAGCTTCTGTGCACTCGCTTCACTAGTATCTGTAAGTATTGTCGTATGCCTCGTCCAATTGCCCGTCGCCAACCAAGCAATAGATCTCTGCGTGGCCGCATACGTGGATCTACATCGCATTCTACTACTGCATTGACCGACGTACGTCCTGCGTCAGGAAGGGGGAAATCAACTTTTTGATGATGCATTGTCCCACAGTGTACTGGAACTCCCTCCTTGCCACCCTGAACATGCGCAAACGGTTGAGGAAGGGGTCTTACAATGATGACATGTCACTTTCCTTCCATGATAATAGTGCACAACAAAAGACAAACCTCAGTAGGACTGGAACGTCGCCAATGGTAGGTTTCCTAAGAAATGACGTAGAGCATGATAGTCTCAATACTCGTTAGTGCATGCCAAACAATATTTCCATCAAGGTCGACACTACTCACGAGTATGCTCGAGACGAGGTGAGAAGTGTATGTTGGGGTATACTTTTTGTTCGATTGACGCGTCGGATAGCGGTACTTTCCATCAGGTGTTGACGTGAAGAGCCCCGAAGCTATTTGAGCCAGGTTATAGGATAAGTACGGGGCCCGAACGACCGAAATGTATCTATGAAGCTGTTTCATGGACGTTTTCCGGATAATAATTCAGATGCACATTGGTCGCACCACGTTGCGCGCAACGTGTTCCGCATGTCTCGTGCTTCGGTGTATATTGTACGCACTGCGCTTGGGGTGTCAGTCGAGATCGCGTCGAACCTCGGACAATTCTCTCAACGCTTTCGGTTTTGTATAGCCGCCGCCACTAGATTCTGCCGCTCGTAAATCCCCTCCCATTAGAAGCGTCTCCCACTTCACAAATCCCACGTATGTACCGCTATATCTACCTCGATCTGTGCTTTCTTTTCTGTATGCAGTTGCATTGATCCTGTACCCTCATTGTGGGGTTTTCATTCTGTCTTGGTCAGTGTGGCTAGGTCTCCAGCGCGAGGACCCTCCTCAGATACATCCAGAAAACCATAGTCTAACTTGTGTATCTAGTCTGCCTTTCAGAGCTGCGTGACATGTATCGAGCACCAAACGTGTGTATGCACCGCGTAGAGCAACCATGCGCCACCGTGTGCTGCGCGTAGTGCAACAGTAAACTCCTGTATGCTATAAATATTGTTACAGAAGTCGGAGAGGTTGATGATGGGCTTCGAGGCTATGCTTTAACTTCCTTTTTGGCTACCCATCCTCCAATGACACGTGGCGGCTCCGATCACTCCCGCACCAAGCGATGTTGATAGACACTACTTAGACACGTGGCTCGGCACTGTATATATTCGAGGCAGTCCGAAATTAACGAGGACGCGTTATCAGCTACACCCACCTGTAGCCTCCCCGGATCATCCATGGCTCGTGTGCTCGACTTTGCCGAGGCAGGTCATGCCTAGCGAATGGCGGTTACAAACGGAGGATTCTCCTTTGTTCCCTCCTTTTTGATCAGTGTGCCCACCATCTCACAGTTAGTCTTTTCCGCCGCATCAGCAGGCCGGATCGCGGTCGTGAGCACTCAGGAAGACAGCTGGATCACAATACCAAAGAGTTGCTACTGTATGAAGAAATTGCTACCGCTGGCAGCCAGTGGAAGCAGGTAGCAGTTAGTAGCAAAATCGGTGCCTGGGCCATCTTACAAAGCTCCTTTAAGCAGTGCTTTTTAGATTGCGCTACCGGCTGCTATCTCCGGGTTCCCCAAGGATTTCCTACCCCGTCGTACCTCGGCTATCCATTTTGCTGATGCCCACCACCCACATCACCTTGCCCTGCCTGTTTCAGAGCATTCCCTCTGAACCATGTTATGTTATCTCGCCTTTTACGTAGCAATTCAAGTTGTTTCACGCAATTTTTTGCGGTGTAATTTCATCCGAGCTCTGAATCCCAAAACGCTCGAATTTCTTTGTTATGTTTACTATGTACCCACAGCGTAGCGCCCCTGAGGCTGCCCACCGGCGCCTGTGGATCCCTGGTGCTCCAGGTTCCAACTTAACAACCTCCGAGTCGGACTGTTCTCCTCGTTTTCCTCGATTTATATGATATCCACAGTGCTATGACGATTCTACCCGTGTATTCGGTGATACCTCTGTGGTTTTTCACTTCAATGTGATTACCCTGGGGTCTGGTCGACTCTGATCGATACGTTGCAAACTTGCAATTCATGTTTTTCAAGTTACCCTACATTCTCGATTGGCGACCGAAATGTAGGACTAAACTTCGACGTAAATTACCTATGTATAGTCTCGAGGAGTGCAACCTCAAGTTTTTTTGCCATCACTGACGAACTAAAAATTCGAGCTTCGTCAAGACATATATTTTATGATCTATTTTTCAAATTAGGCATGCCTCAGTTCATACCGCTAATGTTGTGGCGCGCGCTGTAACTACAACATTACCTCATCGATCATTTACTTTGTCCCGTAGGGTTATGACAGGGCTGGCAAATCTCGATCTACGCTCAGCGCTTACACCTCGACGTTCACGAGCAATTTGTTTCAGCTGCCAGTGGGGAACCCCAAGTTATTGACTGGCAAAAGTGAAGGGCCGTACAACAATGTTGACACTATTCGAACGTCATTTTGGCCACAGCCAATGGGTAATCCATCTCGAGAAATTGACAAGCTTATCAGGGTCACTTTCAGACAGGATGTCAGAACTGTCGCGGTCAAACTTAAGTTGACTGATGGGCCGAACAGTGTTGGGTTCGCTAACGCGGAGAACTGGCACATACATACTCCAAAGTTTCAGTGCAAGTCCATCATTGTGTCATATCGGGAGACTTGTCGATCAACTGAACCCTTCCATAATATACACCCCGAAATATCGCTCAAATAGCCTCTCCATCCGTCGTGGTCTCTCCGACCTGAGCTCTTTCTCTCTCCTCAGCCTACCCAGCCATCCTCTCTACCAATGCCAGCCTTAGATAATACGTATGTCCCCCCCCTCCAATCCGTCCAGTTATTTGATCATCTATCCCAGTCTCGGCGCCGAATTAATCGCGGTCATCATCGCAGCGATGTGAGTATATGACACGTTGTAGATCCGCCAATTGTACTCATCATCCCTCCCATAGTCTATATGGAGGTGTGTGCCAGTACATCTCCATTTTCGCCTTATTAAACCAGCAGAAACTAGTTACTTGTGTTCAGACCTGGTACTACTTTGTTCATTATCCTTTGGACGCGTGGTATCTCAAGCTCCTTGTCAGTTTACACCAATTTCTCTCGGCTCTGCCCTAACCTTGCGTTGCAGGTCATTACCGTACTTGTCTTAGACACTTGCCACCAGGCCCTGCTTACACACATGAGTAAGCGCGATCACCCCTCTCCAGTGTATATGTATTCACCCTTCCCTAGTCTACACATATCTCGTCACCTACTTCGGGGTGTGGTCAGAGCTCAGCAACGTTGTCTGGTGAGTAGGTTCTCGTTCACAAAACTATCGTGCTCATTCCCCACCAGGAGTCTGATCGTAGGTAATGGGTTCCCTTCACTGATCGTCACTGACCTGTTACATAACCAAGGTCGAAATCGTGTTCAATGTATGCGACTTGTTCGTCTCACTTCTCCTCCCTAGCTCACCACACATACTAGGCACTCATTACACTCCTTGTTCAATGCTTCCTAGCCATGCGCGTCTACAGGCGTACGTTTCTACTCTTCTCTGTTTGAGTCCCATCGTTGAGTCTCCTCGCAGTGAGCAATAAGAACTTGCTTGTCGCTGGCTTCGTAGTAAGTCAAGTATCGTTCGGGACACGCAATTTGATTTCTTAGTCAGTTTGTTCCTAGATGATGTTTGTTCTTGCTGAATTCTGTGAGTTACGTGTTCCCGGGCTCACTCTCCCCGCACTAAGAGCATTCTATCTGCAGTTGCAACTATCAGTGGGTGACAGACAATTTTTTCCCGTAAGCATCATTGACGCCAGTGACGTCGCGTAGTCTTTGTTATCCAGGCGTATGTTTCTATTTCATAGTCGCTTCTCATTATTATCTCGCTCATGCATGCCTAGTTTCACGGGGTCTCTCACTACATTCGCATCGTTTGCTAAACTGAACGTAAATGAAGTATACCCAGTCCTATGAATAGTCCTCTGACAACGCGTTCAGGTTCTTTCGATGACGGTCAATTCGCTCTCCGCGATAGGAGATCTCGTCATTGCTGGGTTCCTCTGTTATCTGCTGCAGACATCGCGAACTGGCTTCCACAAGTAAATACTTCCACACATTTTCTCACTGTGTATTCTGAATATCCTCTTGCCAGATCAGACTCAGTGATCAGCAAGTTGGTGAGTGTCCGTCAGTTGAGTCGCTTCTGATGAAAGACGAACGTGGTCCAGATTGTGTTCAGCATCAACACTGGTCTTTTGACCAGGTCAGTTTTGTGATCTGATCGACGCGCGTATTGCTGACAGTACGACAGTATCTGTGCTTTCGCTTCGTTAATATCTGTAAGCGTTGTAGTGTGCTTCGTGCAATTCCTTGTTGCCGACCACGCAGCAGATCTCTGTGTGGCCGGATGCGAAGATCTACATCTCATTCTACTACTGCATTGGCAGACGTGCGTCCTGCGTCAGGAGCAAGAATTTTATTATTATTAATGTGTTGTCTCACAGTGTACGCCAACTCCCTCCTTGCCACCCTCAACGCACGCAAACGTTTAAGGGGCGGACCTCAAGAGGATGACATCTCGCTCTCCCACCACAGTCTCAGTACACAACAGAAGACGAACAACCCTGTGATTGGAACACCATCAAGGGTAGACTTCCTGAGAGATGGCGGACAACATGGCCTCATCGCTCGTCAGCGCACGCCAAACAATATTTCTATCAAAATCGACACCACGCAAGAGTACATCCAGGACGAGGTGGGCAGTATGTGTAAGGACACGCCTTTTGCTTAACTGACGCGGTGGCCGGCAGTTCTCTTCTTCCAACGGTGACCTGAAGGACCCCGAAGCTGTTTAAACCAGAATATAGGATATAAAGGGATGTGAGGGTCCGAACGACTGGAGTACATCTATGAAACTGTTTACTCGATGTTTACCGTGTAACAGTCACTCGATCATACCCAGGCCAAAGTACTGAAATTGTTTTTGTTTGCTCGTTTGCAAACTCCTACAGAGTAAGTGGAGGTCAGCCTCCTGGACTATGACGCTAGATCTGCACATTTATTCCCACCGCGTTTTTTTCGACCTGCGCGCTGTGTACCTTTTATCCCCAGCGTGTTTATTTATTGTCTCCCATATTGTACACTCAGATTTAGATGATAGCTACACCAACATGTTCATAATGCCACATTGAAATATATGAATCATGACTATTTACAAGTGTGCTACAGGAAGGATTATATAGGTCTGCATACATGGTAATGTGCTCTCGAGTGCCGAAGGTTATACACCAAGGAACCCAGTAATGATTATGAGAACATCCACTGAAGCCCCCTCTCACCTCCTACCCCATTTCATACTAGCATATGTCTTGGGGGTGACATTGCTGAGAACAAGACCCCACTCCCGCCCCACATATTTCAGCTTGCCAACAATGCCTACTACCACACAAGGTATGTAGTCCTGCCTCTGTGAGCACTTCATCTTGAAGCCCCCTCTCACCTCCTACCCCATTTCATAGCATATGCCTTGGGGGTGACACTGCTGAGAACAAGACCCCACTCTCACCCTGTTACAATTCATTCCTACAGTCTACCTTTTTCCCTCATTCGCGCTTGTCCCCACTTTACCTATGCTTCTTACCTCTCACACTTCCTTTGGTCATGGTCAATCACGACCCCTTTTCATTTAAACCCTAAACCACACAGCCTAGCCCGGGTTCTACTCCGAACCTTTCCCCTCCGCCCCGGGCAGTGCCCCTTTCATCTCCGCTCTTCATCTCCGACTAGTGCTCCCGTTCCGTTCCATTTCTTGCCCTTGCTGTAGTACCCCCGCTTGGACACCATGCGCATCCCTCTCCCCTTCGCCCTATACCTACCATTCCTGACACGGTCTGTGCGCAGTAGGGTACATTATTTAAACGGCTAGCTAGCGTCCCTGTACTGTAGCTTAGCTTCCCGAATCTACTCCTTGAAGCTCACCTCTGCGCGATCCGACTTCGCCTGTCACTGAACCGGCTAGTCCCTTCGCATCCCTTGAAC
>QFEL01002520.1:0-12989 GCA_003316195.1 Neoboletus brunneissimus | reverse complement strand
AGTATTAGTACTTTGTAATCTGTAATATGAGGGGCCCCGACTTGGTCATTCCGCGTACGCAAAAATACCTCAGACCGTGTCACCTCATAACGTCCAAGGCGGCCATACGTCAGAACCGTCAAGCACGGCGGATGGCATCGATGGCCGTCCGGTGTGTCAGAACCAAGCTGAGCGTGGTGTTCCTGGCGTGGCGGCGCGGGTGGAACAGATCCGTTTGGTATGGCCACAGCTGGCTCAACGGCGCCCCTCGTAGGCATCCCGGCGCGCTATATCCGCGACTTAAAAGTACCTGCACCTCAAACCCGGTCGTGCCCCATGTATCCCGAGAAGAGCTCCCTGTCTATTCGACTGACCGAACCGGTCGTCTCCCTCCGTAGCACACTGCCAGAGCGTGCATTCCGCCATCATGACGGCGAGATGCTGCCGCCAGCTATCGTTCGCGGTCTCTTCACCCTCACGCTCGCAAAGCCCACTAAGATATCGAGCATCGAGCTTGAGTTGGAGGCCAATGCAACTACTCGCTACGCGCAAGGTAAAGTCCTGCCCCATAATCATATGGATGGTGGGCCGTTCGCGTTAACAAGGACCGTAGGTGCCGGACCTAGTCGCATTGACGTCACAGAACAATACAAGGTCCATTCTGCATCAACGGTAATATTCAAGGCCGGTCCCGTGCCCCAGGTACGGCAATATGTCACATCTACAAGGCCCTATAGAGCGCAACTTCTTGACAACCATACCGGGTCCGATGCACAACACGGTGCCTACCTCAACGAAATTGGCAGGGGACCCCTGCAGGCACCGTCGGGTACCCATCCGGTCACGCGTAGTGCCAGTCTCGACCCTCAGATTAGACGACGGCTTAGTTCCGACGACCTGGAAATCGATCATGACAGAAATTCTCAGCGCGATCAAATTTCGATTGACCCTGCTCCATCGTATCACAGCCTATACCCTCCAACAGGTCAACATTCAACCTTCCTCAGTGCCGATTCGTATTCTTCCGCCGCAGGGAGATCGCAATCCGTCGCTAGCAGTTCAAGAATCACGGAACCACGGAGTAAGTACTTCGTCGCCCATTTAGATCAAGACGGATATCGAGCATGTACCTTAGGTTCTTCCATCCTGCCCCAAAGTAACCTGACACCAGACATTCCGTGTGGCTCACCGACATTCAGCGTGCACTCAATACACGACTTTCCGTTATCGCGCACGTCTAGTATTGAAGAAGTTTCGCAAGACGACGGTGAAAGTTTCGACACCTCTCCTCCGTATCCTGGCAACGTCGCATATTATGGGCTATCCCGTATCGCGACCAGCTCTTCAGGTGGCAGCTCAGAGCAGGACCATAGGGGCAGGTCGCATTCACGCTCTTCATTCAGAAAAGTCGTGCATATCTTTGACGCGGTGAAAGATCGCATGCGATCTCGGTCGCCGCGAGCCGGATCTCTGCCCCGGTCAGATGAGCAAGGGCGCGGACGGTCGTTGATGAAGGGGAAAGGCAAGGCCCGGGCTAGCACTCATGACGTGGGGCATACGCTACCTCGAATCGAAGCTGCTGAGCCTTCGGTGGCCGATGATGTGAACGACCAAAGTGGCTGGGTCATATTCCCTGAAGGTACGTTGCTGACATATCCTTTCTCATAGCTTGATGTAATGAGGAATGCAGGGACGTACACCTATCCGATATTTTTCACGATCCCAAATAACTCGCCGCCAACGATCAAGGTCGATCATGGATCGCTGATATGGAGGGTCAAAGCCGAGGTCAAGCGACCCAGTGCATTCAAGTCGAAGATGACCGCCCAAAAAGAGGTCATTGTTGTTTGTCTACCAAACCCCGATGATTTGGAGGTACGGGGAATTGACTTGCAGCGACAATGGGATGGTCAGCTCCAGTACCGTGTCCAAATTGCGGGTCGCGGATTTCCCGTCGGTGGGAAAGTGCCGTTTCAGCTCACAATCATGCCCTTGGCAAAGATCAAAATACACTCCATATTTATATATCTGGATGGTGAGCAGATTCACGAGGAAGACTGAACTTGCCTGATCTATAGCAATTTTCAGAGCAGACGGCGTACTACACACGAGCCGAGACCGAAGTACGGTCGGATGTCATACGACGTGCCACGTTACTGTCGATCAGACATAACAATTCCGGTGAAAGGTATAGCGAACCCATTTTACCACTGGCATCTGATGAGCCGGATGTGTTTCGCAAGTCCCCGCTATATCGCTTCTTGGGGCCTGGGGAAGACGAAAGTGAGGTAGCATCCTCCCTTATGGGACCGGGGCCATGGATGATTCGCCATCAATTGAGAGTGCCTGATTCCTGCTCGATTCTACATCCCTCGAACCGAACCAAGGGTAGCAACGTCATGGTTAGTCATACACTCAAGATAGTCTTGAGAGTGGAAAAGGAGGAAGGAACTGTAACGACTGGGAGGAAGAAGTTGTATGATATCGTAATACTCACACCGATACAAATCTTGTCGGTAAGTTCGCATGTCCTCTTCAACAGATTTGACATACTTCTCGTATTGATTTGCCACTTGCCTATAGTGCCATTGTACGTCAGAATGGACGTCTCTTCCCCGCTATGACGAGGCGCTGCGGTCGGCGGGGGATTTCCCAGAAAACACATCGATGTGCCCATGTCGCATTCGCCACCAAACGAAAGCACGAGCACGCTTCCACGCAACCGACCCCCTCCCAGCTCCTCTGCAGCGTGTTGCATCTCTCCCAACGACGAAGCCGAATTCACCCGGAGGCTTACCCACATTTCCGCCAGATTCGTTCGCCAGCCGTACCCATTTGCATGAACTATTAATGTGTGGTTTTGTGAGCGAGAGGGGAGAAGCACCGCCTTCGTATGAACATGTTTTCGCCGAATAGCTCCCTGTCACCCATGTCCATTGTCCACGTTATACCACTATGAACGTTACATACACATATTATTGTAAACTTAAGTGCTAGGTACCATACAACACCATAATGTGAATACCTCGTTTCAAAATTGCATGAGTGTCGGTACTGTGCTATGTACTTTGTCGCTGTTTGGATGATGATTTTATTTAATTTCGGCTGTGTATTTCATCGATGGCAAATATTCACTTAAGCGCCTCTGCTTTCTTGTTCGTCGTTGTAAAGCATTTCCTTGACTGTAAATCGTCATGGCCCGGGTACCTATCAGCTTCTACATCAACATCCTCGCCGGCATCCTCGTCCTTTTTAATCACTTTGCTTCCTCCGAGACAGGAGATTTGGCGCTGAACAAAATCACGGGCGCAGCTGGCCGCTTCTATACCCTCTTTCGAGACACTGCACTCACATTCCAACATGGCTGTACCTCGCATCTCGAGGCCGCTCTCTGTGGACCTGTCGTGGACAGTGTTCTACCTCATGACGCGGCAGAGTACCTCAGAGTGCGCTATTGTCACGCGCCCGCGCAGGAATCAGAAAACATGGGTGGGACGTCGAACGACCGGCAGCCTCATGGGGGGTATGGCAGCTCTGACTTTGTGTTTGTGTATCACCGACCCCCTACACAACCACTATCACCGGCGTCCAGAGGGGGTCTTCTCAGGCAGTCACCCTTCGACCTCGACTGGTCAAACCAGAGACATCTTTCTCAAGCAATATGGAACCGATCCAGTGGGACGGTAGCGACGATTGGGGTGCTCCTTCTCCGCACGTGTGCGTCGTGGTGGTGGTTCAGAATGCCGTTTAAAGTGACGGGTGTACTCCTCGCCGCTTACTCTACGTTGTCGGCATTCGGCTATCTGCTTGGAGCGAGCGTGGTGCTACGATGTGCATCTCAGGTCTGTTGCGAGTGGGTTTGTTGAACGCGACCGGGCTACTGAACCCCCGTCAATTGACAGGTGTACATGGCTGTCGTGGCTGATTTCCTTCGGTGTATAGAATGGGAGGCCCGGCGCCAAGTCTCGGACATTGGTGTGGTAATGATGGAACGAGCCTATGATGCTATCAAGGGTGCTCGCAAATGCACCTAGAGGAATGTCTGGCTGTGCAAGCCGTAAAAGTGTTGACGATAGAGTCATTTGGCGTAAGTTGTTAATATTGGAAATCCTGCATTATGTTGCAGCTACTACGATGGGTAGACATGCACCCATTGTGTACACGGTACTCGCTCGTCCGAATCTATATGCGCGAAGATTACCGTGGGCAGAAATTCTGCCTAGTACATGAACGTCACAAGCACAAAGGGCTGGTGCGTGTGTACCGTGGGCGTGTTTGGTGGGTTCGGAGTGGCCCGGTTGGGGATGCTGAGTTCGACCGAGCATTGCGTGCCAAGTAGGAGATGGCACAGCGTCTACGCCTCGCCAGACCTGTTTGACCTGGAAACGCAGGATTTAGTAGCAAGTGATTGGTCCAATAACTAACCTGGCTTTTTGGCGTAGGGTGCCTATGTTGCGCGGGCGAGCGGCTCTTCAGCGTTGTCACCTTGCTAATGCCTTTCTGGAACGACGACGATCCCAGGCCGAGTGGAAACCACAGACCTTCCTCGCTCGTTGGCACCCATTGACAGCGTGAGCTGGATGTGGACCAACCACTACCTCCACGTCTACCACGCGATGCTGTACATCCGCTGCCAGTGGGAAAGCCTCTAATAGCGTGAGTGGAAAGATCGTATAAACAAATCTCAGAAGCGAACTTCGAATACGCGGTTTCAGTGTGACTCGGACCTTGACAGAATATTCGCTCTGTAGTTGAACGACTGGATCACTGGCATTCATGAGACGCCAGCTACGCCCGCCGCCGACCTCGGGCCCAGTTCGCCTCCTGAGCTCGCCTGGCGACCTGACTGTGTCATTGCCTGGTTCTCCAGTGTATGACCATCTCGCTTCCAGAATCCAGCCAGCATGTTCGTGCGGTACCAGTCCGGGTTACTGCTCCTCACTCTTCTTCATCCGACTGGCTGCCCTCAATGGTTTCTTACGTGTGTGCAACTGTTCGTCAGCTTGTGCTCGACGTTCCTCGTCTCCGTGGTCGTTGGAGCTCTTTCAACGTCGACCTTGTCACTCGCTGCCTCCCAGTGGCTCACAGCCAATCCTCGGCCTAGGCTCCACCCGATCCTTCATCGTGCGATGTTCATGCTGGGGGCGTGGTCGCTATGTCCAAAGTGGTTTTCGACCCTCCAAGATAAATGTACCTGTATCCACTGAGATGGTGATACGCATAATGCACCTAGTGAGGGCTTTAAATTAGGGTGTTGAGTTGAACAATGAATGTTTTCCATGGTAAGTGCATGAAAAGAATGACCAGACTGTCAACCCTATCCGAAAGGGCTGAGAAGGTCCAGTAACAGTACCAGCACGTCATCGGCGAATGTTAAACCGATCTTGATACGAGCTGGGTGCTATAGATTGCATTAAGATGAAGCATGCGGTATAAATGTGTAAATACAATGTTCTAGTTGTGTTGCAGGTCCGACAGTTGGGAATAAGTTAAGCTATGTCCACTGACGTATAGAATTAGTCGTCACTGAAACATTATTAGAAAACACTTTCCGCAACAAGTATCGTTGCGCTCACTCTGCAGGTTCTCGACGGAGGAACAAATCTATCGCTGCTGAAAATGCTGCAAATGCTAGGCCACCTCCCAAGACGGCCTTGGGTCCCGAATGTCGCGCGAGAATTCCGCCCGCTACGAAACCAGCAGCCACCGGATTTACCATATCGTTTTTTGCTCGATACTGGAAACTACGGCGTCAGTAGCCGCTCGAGATGGCAACACGAATGACTTGCCCCTTCAATAACGCATTCAATGCCTGCAAACAGTGCTCCAACTTTCCCAAATCCTTTCCCAGTCCTCCACATCCCCTTCCCCATGTCCTTGAAAATCTCGCGCGCCTTCTGTGTGTTGCTCATTCCTGCTTGTGACTGTGCGCGCAAATACGGATCCTCATACGCAAAGGACGTCGACATCAGTGAGAAGAAGGCGCCGATACCAAGACCTACGGAGAAAAGGAGGATAATTGTACACATCGCAGTGATGATGCGTGCACTTACCTCCGATGCCGGCGATCACCGTTTTAGCTGCACATGACTCCATGCCATACGTCATCCATGCCTGGTATTTTTTGGCTTGGAGCAGTTGTGCTCGGTCCTCCTCGGTGAGGCCTGGAGGAAGGGGCTCTCTCCCTGCTGGGAACAAGGGGGCGACCAGAGGAAAGGGAGTCATACTCACGACCACTAACCAAACTCGAAATCTTTTCCCAGCTTGTTGATATTTGTTTGGCATAGCCATATTACGTAAACATACATCACCATTAACATCTTACATTGCGTCTTCGTTTAACCCAAGTATCGGCGCTGTGGATACATGGTACCACGTCGACTCGACGGCGTGGAGGGACCCGCATCTTCGTACGTAGACCAGCGTCTACTGAAGATAATTTTACACTCAAGTTGGGATGGACATTTGTGTGCGCTCATACGCGCAGCAGCTGTCCATCCAAACGCCATACCTGATTTGTTGTAGCACTTCTAGACGATATCCTTCTCCAGAAACGTCGAACGAATCAGCTGATTGATATGCTTCTCGGCGGAATCGAAACAAGAAGGCACTTGCTCCGACGAATTCTTCGAAATGCATGCATTAGGCGTAATTGTTGAGCGGGACGCCTGCCCATGTGAAATCTCCCTTCCCATGCCAAACAGAGCCTAATGGCCCTCTGCCTCATATGGATCCTGTTTGTGGTCACGGGGAACTTCATCCATGGTGCTATAAGAGGTGATGAAAGATTCATGGGAAGTGATGTTTGTCGTCCTATCTTATCTCATGATGATGATGCAAGATCTGTCCTCATGACCTGAGAAGCAGAACTTATTCTCTCGGAGATTATTACTGGTGGAGAATGAATGGTATAAAGGCCCTCGTATTGCTTCCCCATGGTTTGCGTACTAAATCGATTCTCCCATGTCAATCTCTTCCAGGACCCAAGGCTCCACAGGCAATGCGTATTTTAAACAACTGGTGTCTGCACAGTTGTCGCGCCTAGAAAGCCAGATCCCATCAGAATGTCGCTTGCCGGCCTTGCTACTCGAAAATCCACCTCTCAATGTCACATCGATTCCCGAGACTTGCGGAATCCTTACGAAAGAGGAACTCGCGATTACCGAGCTGGATGCAACAGGCATCCTAGGAAAGACTTCTTCTGGCGAGCTCACCGCCGTCGAGGTGGTCACTGCGTTTGGGAAGCGCGCTGCTATTGCGCACCAACTGACCGCTTGCCTAACGGACTTCTTCCTTGATGAGGGCATCCAGCGAGCCAAGGAGCTCGACGATTATTTCAAGGCGCATAAAAAGACGGTCGGTCCCCTGCACGGGTTGCCGATTTCTATCAAGGTGTGTCCTGTGTGAGGCTTTATTCCTCGTCAGTACTTAGTCACATTCAGGACCACATGCCTTTGAAAGGCCGTTGGGGTTCAGGAGGATTTTTATCGAACCTCGAGTTATCACCCGATGATTGCTACCTCACAAGCGTTCTGCGTGGCCTCGGGGCTGGTGAGATTTCAGATTCTTGGGGTTTTTATATCATGACGGACAGCATGCGATAGTTTTCTATGTGAAGACCAACCAACCCCAGACGATCATGCACTTGGAGAGCAAGTCCTTCTACGGTCGTACAGTAGGTTGCGTGGTGTGGCGCCACATGATACGACATGGTGACTTGATTTCAGCTCAATCCACATAACCTCGATCTATCACCGGGTGGTTCTTCTGGTGGAGAGGCTGCGTTGTTGGCACTGAAAGGGTCATGTATGGGCATGGGAAGGCGAGTATTTAAACTGTACATCCCACCATCCAGTTTCATCTCGCAAACAGTGATGGCGGAGGTTCCATCCGTTGTCCTTGTGCATTCACAGGCCTGCACGGCATTCGTCCGACGTCTAGTACATTCCCTTTCGGAGTTGTCCTTGGGTAGTAAGTAAAAGTTGCCCTTTCACAAACTGTGTTTTACATCTCCCTTACAGTCAGCTAGGCAATGATGGGACAATTCCCTCCGCTGGTCCGATGTGCAGGTCAGCGAGGGACATGGAGATGCTGATCAAAGTCGTGCAAAGCAAACAACCGTGGCTAAAAGATCCAAGCCTCCTGCCAATTCCGCTTCAAGTCCCCGATATCAGTCAGAAGAAGCTCCGGGTTGGGATCATGACTCATGACGGAGTCGTGTTGCCTCATCCTCCTGTATTGAGAGCTTTGAATGTAGCAAGAGCGAAGCTGGAAGCGTCGGAGGAGGTGGATGTCGTGGAATATACACCCTACCGTCATAAGGAGGGTTATAGTATCATCGTACGTCGAACCAAAACACAGCTTCCTGTGAAGATTCACACTTGAGCATTGTCAGCGCACGCTTTACTTTGACGATGGCGGAGAGACGATCCGTCAATGCCTCAAAGACGGTGGGGAAGATATTCTGCCTCTGAGTGAATGGGTTATCAGTCCACCGTACACAAAGAACCTTAATGCAACCCAGTCCTGGGATGTGAGACCATACACTTCCAGAAATTCGTCATCAGGCTTACAAGTCGCGTGTAGATGCGCTCGAAACGTGATTCATTCCGACACGGATATCTACAGCACTGGCGGGAGCAACACATCGACGTGTTATTGTCTCCTGCATACCCTGGCGTCGCGTGTCGTCACGATACCGCGAGGTATTGGGGGTAAGCCTCGTCCTTCGTGGAATGTGATATACTTGGATGCAAATCC
Organism: Neoboletus brunneissimus; assembly: GCA_003316195.1. Lineage (NCBI taxonomy): Eukaryota > Fungi > Basidiomycota > Agaricomycetes > Boletales > Boletaceae > Neoboletus > Neoboletus brunneissimus. The sequence goes on along the minus strand of QFEL01002520.1, from coordinate 4,250 downwards.
AACAATCATTCCAGATATACTGCGATGTGGAACCTGCTCGACTGGCCCGGAGCTGTCTTCCCGACGGGGCTTGTCGTTGACCCAGCCATTGACCTCATAGATGCGAACTTTGGCCCGTTGAGCCCGGAGGATTCATACAATCACAAGCTATGTGCGTTGTCGCATGTTTGCGCTGGCAGCGCATCAGGTCTGACCAAGTCGCACTTAGATGAACCCAAAATATTTGTCGACGCGCCCATAAACTTGCAAATTGTTGCGCCGCGTTTCAACGATGGATTGGTGTTGGCCGCACTGAATGTCATCGAACGGATTGTCAAAACTTAACGCAGCCGGTGGGAATGAAGAAAGGAAGGTTGATGTCTCATTGTTTGAAAATCCGCGGTGAATGTAAATTTTCGTTTTATCACTAACATGACGTGGAGGTCGACGGTCTATATAACCCAAACGTGTAGTCGTTGAGTTTATAGGTCACTACAGAGATAGGTCTGATCATCCTTGTCCAGGGCAATTATCTCAGCCTCGGTCTGAGTTGTTGTTGATCCATTCACGCAAAACAATCTTCGCAGTACACACATTGAGCGCAATGCCTATTCACGTCATTCTTCCCATCTCAAACTAAACTGATGCCCTCTCCTTGAAAATGCATATTATTGTGGTCATGGTGGGTATCATGGTGCCGCGGTATTCAGTTGAAGATAAATTTTATCCGTTCACAATGTCCCGGCCTATCTTATTTCAGGATGATGCAGGATTAGGAACTACCCTCTCTCAGAGATAATTATTGGTGGAGGATGCATGGGATAAATCCCTTTCGTATTGCGGCCGCACGTTTGCGTATCGAATCGATTCTCCCAATGTCGATTTACTCCAGGACACAAGGCTCCACAGGCAACGAGTACTTCACGCAACTGGTATCTGTACAGTGCACTTAGTCGTATTCGGGAGTCAGGACCACATGCCTGTGAAAGGTCGTTGGGGTTCGGGAGGGTTTTTATCGAACCTTGAGTTATCCCCCGAAGATTTCTATCTCACGAGCATTCTACGTGGCCTTGGGGCTGGTAAGATTTCAGATTCTTGGCGTTTCTGTATCATGGCTGATAGCATGTGACAGTTTTCTATGTAAAGACAAACCAACCCCAGACAATGATGCAGTTGGAGACCAAGTCCTTCTATGGTCGTACAGTAAGTTGCGTGCGCAAAATGATACGGCGTGGTGACTTGATTTCAGCTCAATCCGCACAACCTCGATCTATCCCTGGGGGGTTCTTCTGGTGGAGAGGCTGCGCTACTGGCACTGAAAGGGTCCTGTATGAGCCAAAACGCGACAGCACAGAAATACGGTCGGCCCTCTGCACGGATTGCCAATTTCTATCAAGGTGCGCATCTCGTGTGATGATATGAGTGAATTCATGGTACCCTGGAAACTTGAAGGAGGTGGGTTCGTGTTACGATATCCCACTTCCAACCGATTCAGGTACTTATTGGCTGACTGGGCTGTTTCACAACTTGTCCCTTTCGACGACGCTTTCTATACCCGTAAGCAGTGCTCCAAATTTCTCGAATCCTTTCGGCCATTGTTCGGCAAAGGCTTCGCTGTTAGTAGCCTGTTACTATGCATATCAGCCTCCATCCCTCGCCAGACTATCGACACTGGGCCCGTCTGAAGCTTCGAACGCAAATCGAATGGCTTAGGCTAGTTAATTAGCACGTTAGTCTGTCTTCTCATTTTTCATGACTAGTTCTCGTTACTCACCCAGCTTGCAGTCGCAATCACCCGACGTTTACCGGGTTCGTACACGCTACGGTGTACGCGTACCTGCCAATTTAATGCTTCGTCAACCAAGAATATTAACGACTGAATGATCCGCTGTGGGCCACTGTGGAACCGAAATCAGAAAGACATCCGGAGTCCTGATTTCTACTTCCAATGCATTTTGAGTTGATGCCGCACCCGCATTGTGCAATTGTCATTGAGCGCAATGCCCACCTACATCAATTCTATCCTCCTGGCATGTCAGACCGAACCGAAGCCTCTCGGATCCTTCGTAATGAATCTTCTTTGTAGCCACGGTCTGTTGATATGTACTATACTTACTACCCTTAGCATCTACATTACCCGATTAGATATCTTATTCACACTATCATGGCTCGTCACTTGGTCCACGACATTCAAGTATTCAGCTACCTTTTCTATTCCACAACGCCTGTCAGCCTATCACGATATCGCAAGATCAGTCCTCGTGACCCGGGAAGCACACCTGTCTTTTCCCGGAGACTATTATTAGTGAAAAGAACAGTATAAAGGACCGCCGTGCAGCGCCCCCATGGTTTGCATATCCAGTCGATTCTCCCATGTCAATCTCTTCCAGGACACAAGGTTCCACAGGCAATGCGTATTTTACACAACTGGTGTCTGCTCAGTTATCACGCTTGAAAAACCAGATCCCAGCAGAATACTGCTTGCCAGCGTCGCTCCTCAAGAATCCACCTCTCAATGTCACATCGATCCCTGAGACTTGCGGAATCCTCACAAAAGAAGAACTCGCGATCACTGAACTGGATGCGACTGACGTTCTAACGAATATTGCCTCGGGCAAGCTCACTGCGGTCGCAGTGGTTACTGCATTTGGGAAGCGTGCTGCTGTTGCGCACCAACTGACCGCTTGCCTAACGGATTTCTTCCTTGATGAGGGGATCCAGCGAGCCAAGGAGCTCGACAATTATTTTAAAGTGCACAAAAAGACGGTCGGTCCCCTGCACGGGTTGCCGATCTCTATCAAGGTGCGCGTTGAGTGTGAGAATTTGTTCCTCGTCAGTACTTAGTCACATTCAGGACTTTATACCTGTGAAAGGCCGTTGGGGTTCGGGAGGATTTTTATCGAACCTCGAGTTATCACCCGAAGATTGCTACCTTGCAAGTATTCTACGTGACCTCGGGGCTGGTGAGACCTCGAATTCTTGGGGGGTTTTGTATCATAATTGACGATTTGTATTAGTTTTTTATGTAAAGACCAACCAACCCCAGACGATCATGCACCTGGAGAGCAAGTCCTTCTACGGACGTACAGTAGGTTGCGTGATTCGTGTTACATGATACGGGATGTTGAGTTGATTTCAGCTCAATCCGTACAACCTCGAACTATCACCGGGTGGTTCTTCTGGTGGGGAGGCCGCGCTGCTGGCGCTGAAAGGGTCATGTATGGGGATAGGAAGGCAAGTGCTGAGACTGCACATCCCACCATTCATTTTCATCTCGCAAACAGTGATGGTGGAGGTTCTATTCGTGCTCCTTGTGCATTCACAGGCTTGTACGGCATTCGTCTGACGTCTAGTACATTCCCTGTTGGAGTTGTCCTCCGGTAGTAAGTAAAATTCGCCCTTTCATAAACCATGTTTTCTATCTCCCTTGCAGTTAGAAAGGCAATGATGGAACAATTCCCTCCGTTGGCCCGATGTGCAGGTCAGCGAGGGACATGGAGATGCTGATCAAAGCCGTACAAACTAAGCAACCGTGGCTAAAAGATCCAAGCCTCCTTCCAATTCCGATTCAAGTCCCCGATATCAGTCAGAAGAAGCTCCGGGTTGGGATCATGACTCATGACGGAGTCGTGTTGCCTCATCCTCCTGTATTGAGAGCTTTGAATGTAGCAAGAGCGAAGCTGGAAGCGTCGGAGGAGGTGGATGTCGTGGAATATACACCCTACCGTCATAAGGAGGGTTATAGTATCATCGTACGTCGAACCAAAACACAGCTTCCTGTGAAGATTTACGCCTGAGCATTGTCAGCGCACGCTTTACTTTGACGATGGCGGAGAGACGGTCCGCCAGTGCCTCAGGGACGGTGGGGAAGATATTCTGCCTCCGAGTGAATGGGTCATCAGTCCACCGTACACAAAGAACCTTAATGCAACCCAGTCCTGGGATGTAAGGCCATATACTTCCAGAAACTTATCACCAGGCTCACGAGTTGAGTGTAGATGCGCTCGAAACGTGATTCATTCCGACACGGATATCTACAGCACTGGCGGGAGCAACACATCGACGTGCTATTGTCTCCTGCATACCAGAATGTCGCACCTCGTCACGATACCGCAAAGTACTGGGGGTGAGTTTTGTCCTACCTGTTTCGGGATCTGTTGGGACACAGGTCTCAACCGTTCCAGATATACTGCGATATGGAATCTGCTTGACTGGCCCGGGGCTGTCTTCCCGACAGGGCTGGTCGTCGACCCGGCCATTGATCTCATCGA
>QFEL01002511.1:0-42036 GCA_003316195.1 Neoboletus brunneissimus | reverse complement strand
GCAACAACGTAAAGTATGATTACCAATCGATGCGCTCGTAAGCTGAAGGGTTTGGGCCTCAGTGAGTCCGGAGCTGAGAGTATCGCAACGACCGACAACGACGTAGCACTCTCGCGTTACTTATGCTATCAACTGGATTGCATTCTGACAATGACAGCACAGTGGGGAGGCGCATTCCCGGGCATAAATTTATGTAAAGGGCCTACAAATCGGCAAGATCTGTCCTATTCTCGAAACGTCCATTCCTAGAACTGTATTCTGCAATAAGCACTCCTCAACTTGAAACCCTCCCAAGACTTACGTAGGAGTCGAGGATCTGCGTGAATTGGGGAATTCACATGGATTCTCGGGACCCACCAAGCGTGGTTCTTGCCGATACGTAAGCGTCATTTCCAGCCCGGCAGGGATGGCTTGACTCTGCATCCACAGCAGCGGAGGACCCCCAGACTGGAGTCTCTCGTTACGTCCGTCCCCATCGCCACTTGTGACCTGAACGTCAGGGCGAAGACCTCGATCAGGTGATGGCAGACCCACACGTCCGAATGACTGTCGGTAAACCAGACTTCTTTGATACGCCCGTCATCATTGTGGCTGGATCGTCCGTCATAAACATACTCTGGCAAAAACTTGACACGTCGCTCGTCCAAGGCCAGGGCATGTCGGAAATAGCATATATGTTCACAGGACGTCGTGAAAGGCATCGTCCTGCTCCTGCCGAGACCAACCGACGACACAGTATCCCTGAAAAGGTCGAGATAAGCATGTATCGAGGCAATGAGACTCGCGAAGAGACGCACCAGACCCCGACGAAATGGATATGAGCATGACTTTGACAGAACGTCTTCTGGAACGTCTTCGCCAGTTCAGCATACTTGGCCTTTTTCTCGGATCCCTTCTTCACAGGCTGGCTGATGACACCATCGGGTTGTGTCAGCCTCGGATCATCATCGCTCGCTTTCGAGTATAATTCGAAAGCACTGCAGGTGTATCAGGTGTGTGCAAAACCAGAGTAACGAGAGATCTTACAATGGTATTTGCTCGTTGTTTCCCGGGAGAAGCAATCCAATCTAAGTTGTAAGTTTCGGTTGATGCTGCAACGGACAATACTTTTCAGGAAATGAGCTCACTCGAGCAATCATACCCGCCAACATTCGGACTTGGTAAGCACCACGAGAACACCCTGGAACGCGGCGATGCATACGTCAGTGTCAACACTACAAAGTGGAACGTCTCACCGAACAAAAAGATGCTATCTCCGTCTTGATAATTATCAGATAGCCAGCGGTACGAAGGCATGACGATCTTGTGTAGGTTCCTGCCCTAGAATGAGACTATTTTCTATAAAATCTCGTGTGACGACATACCGGCCAATGGCCATGTCCAGCTCACTGGATAGTCGACGACCCAGAGACGCGCCAGCAACCTTGGCGATCGTGCCGAGTCCAGTGCTGTAATACGTGAGCTGCGTATCGCTCTTCGTAACATGACTATAGAGCTCGACGATGTGCGTATTCTACGAACGGATGCGTGGGTGCGTGAGTCAAACAATTTGGAATTTTGCCGCTGCTACCTTGGTACCAAACGTGTTCGATATGTCGTCGATGCACACGACGAGGTTTCTCGAGCTTGTCGATCCATGATGAGGACATTTGAACGTCCGAGAGATCCGAGTCGAGCTCTCGCCCTCCCGGGTTGACATTCGGGTCGCAAAAGGATGGGTAAACCCTGTATCGAGTTGGCCGCCTCTAAATACACTGGTGTAAGTGAGCTGGGTCCCAGTGGATGAATTGGAGGCTAAGCAATGCGGTGACACACTGCAGTGAACACGAGTTTCGCTTCTTAGGGATGCAACGTGCCAGCTGGATGGAAGCTTGGGAATGACCGACCCGAACGCTGCCCTGCAACGAAGAGTCATCTGGTTTGAACTGACATTCACTCCTTGCAGTGCGGATACCATGTGTTGACCGAGTGTTCAGGACCACAGTCACTGGAACAGTTTATAATCGTACGTTCATCCTTGCCAAGAGGATATCACCGTCAACATGAACAGATACACCCAGTTCCACCATATGACGATTTGACTGCACTGAACTTGGTCATTGGCAAGACGCAAGTTGGGGTATACCTCATGTATAACATGTGTTACACCTACATGAACTCTACCTCCGTCATTGAATAACTCAACGCGAAGGAAATTTTCCCTGACTTCTCCGCACGATCTTTCCTAATCTCGAGACGTGCATTCCTAGAATTGTGCTCTGGACATATACATCATTTTGGACTATGATCATGTTCCTGCAAAGATGGAATGAATGAGCACACAAGTCACTCAAAGCACAAGGAAAAGGTTATAAAGCATTGTCAGAGTGAACTCAAACGTCTCGACAGGGAAGTTAAGACAGGGATAACTGAATAAATAATAGTCTCATCCTTGGAAATCCAGAGGATATAAGGTTATTGAATAGTGGAGTCTCACCTGTAAGAACAATCAATGTAGTGCTGCAAGCGAATCAACCTCGAGAAATTTGCTTCGCTTAGTAGGCAATGTTTTTATATAATTTAGGGCAGGCACACGAGGAGATGACCGACACGGTCCAAGGGTCGTTCCTCCATTCCATCACGCGCGAAAACAGCAACCAGCCAGAAAACTATGGACCGTCTAACTTAATTCCCCACCACTTTGACCGACTCCGGCAATTTTTAGCACTCAGTCCCCCACCTGTGCGTACCTACAGAAGCAAGAAGGCAGACTGATGCCGTCACTCGTCCACCGACCCGCTACAGCACTACTTCAGTGACCGCCTTCCTCCGATCAACTCACTCCAGCCCTATGCTAATATATCTCTTGATCAAGTCATACGAAGAGATCCACTCGGTGCTAACATTCATTTCCATTCAACGTGTGAGTTGCGGCTCCCTGGAAGTACTAACATGTAAATGTCAATAACATTGAACAGCGCGAGCATGCGCCAACCTGAGGTGACCCGAGTAAACACGCGGGCCCCCGCCTAGGGATATCTCCATTACTGTCACAACGACATGAAGGCTCGCCCACAGGATGGTGAAACATCGATCGGCATCACAATATCGTCAGATGAGCGCTGAGTTTAGCGCTTACACCGCATGTTTTCCGTTCCGAATCGATCACTGTACGTAGTATGTTCACCGCATCTGCCACATCATCCATAGCCGTTTTTGCCTTATTGAAACAGCCAACTTTAATGTCTCCTCGTATAGACGCTCCAAGCGCTGTCACCTGAGTAAACAATCACTGGACTTACGACAGGCCATTTCGCCCGATCATGATCATACCAATAGTAGCGTGACCCTAGACTATAGTTGCGGCTGGCAGCTGCTGATTGTACAGCCCGACAACAAGGCTGTAATCGCTTGAACCTCAAACGCAGCTGGTCTTCACACAGGTTTCCAACACAATCCAGAGTCAAATCGTACGTGCACGAATCACCTCAAATTCTGTGAGCGAATTCTTTGCTCGCCGGAGCTCGATCGCAATCACATTGTTTGTGTGCCCAAGCTCCCCGACAAAATCAGACACCACCGTTCGGCGAAGGTCAAGGTGGGCGCCTTAACATCAGTTTACCAACTACGAACGATCACCCGATGAAACGTCGCCTCCATCGCCTCCATTCAACCTTGCTTTTTCTTTTTCTTTTTCTGTTTTCATTCCTCGTAAATGGTCACACGGGTCATACGATTCCCGGAGTTCGCTCCTCTCCTCCTGCATCGACCCACCATTCTCGTGTATGTATACGAAAGCTTGACTTCGAATATGATTTGAACCTGTCACTTTGAATTGACATATTATTGCAACTCTCGACTTATCCATCGCCAAATATGAGGTCTCGCCAAGTGTTTACGGCGAGCTTGCCTGGGTATGAATGAACGGTTTGAACTTTTCGGCTGACAGGCGGACACTGCGGAAGACGGCATCTCGACTTGGTATACATGGTGTGACATCGTATTACAACCTGTCACACTTGATGCACAAGTTCCTCACGATAAGTTATGGATTATGAGCATATCAAGTGTACTAAATCACGGTCTCACTACGATGAAGCTAAACATAGGTACAACAACAAACGCGCACACATGTGCACGCGAAAAAAAAAAAGGCACAACTCATCGTTTCAGAGCACGACGCGCAAAAATGTGTCGTCGACTCGGGTACCAACACTCGACTTTTTCACGCCCTCTCCACGTCGTCTCGAACCTCCTTCCTACCCTTGTCGTCAACCGCACTGCTCGCCTCACTATCCGACTCGGTAAGATACAACTCCTCCGGAACAGGGTTCTGGAACAATATAAACTTCTTGATCCCGTATGGAATCTGACGAAGTCCGTATGCGGCGTGGACGTGCGCAGGTACCGCAAAGACTTGATCCAGTTCTTCGAGCGTCTTACCCTTGGTCTCCCGAACGAATAAGAGGATGAGGACCCAGAGGATACAACACCAGGCAGCATACCACCCAAAGGCACCCTGTGGTTTGAAAGCAAGGACGAGTGATGGCCACGTAATGGAAAGCACGAAGTTCCAGAACCAGGTCGTCGCAGTGGCAAACGACATCCCGATATCACGAATGTAGAGTGGGAATGCTTCGGCAGAATAGGTAAACGGAACAGGGCCTTCTCCTGGTGAATAAAAGACCGCAAAGAGGTCTGATACGGAAGTGTCAGAGGGGAACAAGCGCTGTCAGATATGACACTCACATATACCGATGGAGACTCCGGCAGTACGACCCTGCTCGAAATTATCCCAGAAAGAGAAACCTGTAATAAGCAAACAGATCGCCATGCATGGGAATGTAAACAACAGGAGATTGCGACGACCATAGGTATCAATCTGCAATTATCGTTTTAATGGAAACAAGTGGATGAACAGTATCCCGCATACTCACGGTAAACACGGCAGGTAGTGCGAACAGCCAGTTCAATGCACCAAAGCCAAGGGACGAAGCCAAGGCAGAAACTTGACTGAAACCGGATTGAAGAAAGACGTTGGAAGAGTAGTAGGCTATCCTCATTCGTTAAATGCGGACACATCATCACAAACAGGGAGACTTGCCAATGACATTGACACCGCAGAATTGCTGACCGAACATGACGATCCAGCTCGCGAGTGCCGCATTCCGGTTTCGCGGTATGGTAAACATTTCCACGACACGGTTCCTCCCCTTCTTCATCTCGTTTTCCGCTTCCAGTAGAATGTGAATGTAGTAGAGGTCTCTTGCGGCCTGAACCCGAGAGAAACGGAGGCGGCACAGTTCGTTGAAGGCATCTTCATAGCGACCTTTACTAATCAACCAACGAGGCGACTCTGGTGCAAACAAAACTTGGAGACAGACGATCAAACCTGGGATACCTGCAGACCCAAGCATCAAGCGCCAGTTCAGACCTGTGACGCCAGGTCTGTCGGGGATGAAATAAAACACCAAGTCGATGAGGTCACCGACGCAGATACCAAATGCAGTCCACATTTGCCACATCATGACAAGTGCTCCACGAATTGGGGCCGGGGAACATTCCGCAGCGTACACAGGAACGGTAGCTGATTTGGGGCCAATACCAAATCCGAGGAAAAACCGTGCAATGAAGAGATGCCACCATGTATTGGTGAGACCGGACCAGATGCAAGTGAGGAAGGATATTAGGCATGTGATGAAAATGACTTTCTTGCGGCCGAGCCATTGATTGAGAGGATCCGTCAACCAACACGAGATAGTTGCGCAGCACCTGTGCGCAGATTCAGCCAATGGAGGGCCAACTCAGCTGTATGAGGACATACAGATATGGAGCAGAGTTCACGACCCCAATCAACCATCCGTCTCGTTCTAGTCAGTGGCAATGTGACTAAGTAACATTCAAATATAAAACTGGGGTACTCACTGCTTGTTGGATCACCAATTCCAAACTGAGCTGGGTATATAATCTGAGCGCCATTAATCACAGCCTCGTCCATACCCTGTACGGCAGCGGCCAGTGAGGACATGATAACCATCTAAAGCGAGAGATTAACGCCATGACATGCGGATATGCGGGTTACACTGACGTAGTAGAGCATTCCTGTTTGTCTCCACTTGTGTGTCACTTCGTCACTCAAAACCTGCCTGTCTTCCTCGGTGAAAACGTCCAAACGGTTGTATGCTATTAATAACCTGTGGGTCTAATGCGCAAGAAGAGCAGGTTCATGAAACGCACCCTGGGGGTCCTGTGCAACGAGAGCACCCTTTTTCAAATCGGGAAGAAGGTGCGTCAGTCCACGCTCTTTGGCAAAGACCTCGACATCGGACATAAGCTGTTCGTGAGGTATACCCCGTAAAGGGTTAGACAACTTGGCATCTGCATTGCTATGTGACGACGGGGTCGGCGGGCAGCGAGGAGCGAGGGACGAAGGTAACTCACGCAATAATTCTCGTTTGGGCATCGAGTTTTGGATGATGGTGTTCGTGGTGAGGCTCACTGTGAGCTTCCCGCGTATCCTGTTTAATGTCTGGTGCGCTCGACATCGTCGTGACGGACAAACGGGGAGCACACGAATGAACGAAGGTGGATAGAGCCGTCAAACAACCGATTGAGCATGGGAAGATTAAATACTATCGAGAGTGTGCCAACCAAATTAGGAGGGGTCATGCGGTGATGCCGTTATCCTGTAAATTCGGTGACCTCCCGTTGTCCAGATGGAGCCCCACTTTTTCTATCAGATATTTTAACCGAACGTGCGGGACACTGCTTGTCACAAATCCAAGACCCACCAGATCGGTCAGTGACCCGGGTGTCAGTCATTTGACAGTGGCCGCTGAGCTAATGACCGCGGAGAGTTTCCCGAGTTTAGCGTAATATACTGGTGAGTCATCCCATGCCTGATTCCGGGCCCATCTGATAGAAATTGTAGGGAGACATGGATCTCGTGGTCGACTGTACCATATGGCATTTATCCTGCGGAAACGGTTAGCCAAAGATATTCATGCTTTCAGTGTCAATTATCATGCTACAGCACTACTTCTTTGCGGAAATGAACCGAGCTTACCAGAATAGTGAAACCTGTGTCAATGGCCTCGGACTCATCGGATTGCGCAGCGTCTTGTGTAACTCAAACTGATCAGGTTCGTTTTGACGCGCTCCTCAACTTGGCTGCGAGGCAGCGATCGATAGAGTTTACAGTCACAAAGCCACGCCACATGCACCATTATAAAAAGAGGGTTACACTCAGTTAGAGCCCCCGCTGATTCAAGACAGACAGCTGCGTGTCGGCGGCTGTGTACCCGAAACGGGGGACGGATGAAGTACTCCTTGCCGCTTAAGATGCCGGTACACAGGACTAAGTAAAACTCTCAGGCTAGTCGCAACGCTCCAATGATGACTTCTTTCATGCATATCTTAACTCCACCGGCACCAGCTTAACGACCATCTGGTGTGCTTCGAGGTATAGGGAGATGCACTGCGCCAGTAAGTGCTTTGACTGCCTCTGGCCCATGAGGTGGGTACCTCGGTTGCAGGAAGGGCTCCGCCCTGAAGGTAAACAAATGCAGCAAACCCCGTAAGCAGAACTCAGGAACAGCGAAGCAGTTATGACGCACTCTTTTGGCATATCGATGGAGCTTCTCAGCTGTGTGAAAGTGTCGTAGGTGTATTTCATAACCTGGTATCCATCTAGATCGGAGTTAGCTCCGCGTGCGCATGGAGCAAGCTAGGATCATGTGCGTACATCCCGACTCGCCGACGCCGGCGAATGGCAGTTCGTTCACTGCAATGGAGAGCGTCAGCGGGACGGCGCGCAGTGGAGCGGTGAGTGCAGCGATGACGTCATGCCATTGCCAGGAACAAAAGATCAAGTCATGTGACGCACCAGCAACTTGTTGAAACGTATCGTTGAAGACGATTCCGCCGCTCTGCGTCTCGTCGATAACTACGGAAGGGCGCATGAGAGGAAATACGCAAACAGGGACTGACAATAACGCACGCCTCTGCTTTATAGTAGCGTCTTCTGTAAAGGAATACAGCACGAGGGGGTGAGGTCTTTCAGCCAGTCAGCATGATCCGGAAGACAGCCATGTGGCCAACAAACCGCGCATTGATGAAGGCGAGCGCTTCATCCAGGCTATCAACGGGGATGATAGGAAGGATGGGGCCAAAGATCTCTCTGTGGACATTGAAACTCCAAGGTGAGCCCGAACGAGTCGCTAAAACCGCATATGTACATGCTCACTCTTCCAAAAGGGAATCACCGTCCTTGACGTTTGTCACCACGATAGGTTCGATTCGCTTCCTTACGGCGTCCTTCCTTCCCTGAATGACATCGGTAACTCTCTCGCCCTTCGTACGGTCGAGTAGAGAACCCAGACGGTCAAAGTGTAATTTGTTCACGATACTTCCATAATGCGAAGCACCGAGCGCGCCATCCGGGAAGAATGATTTGTATGCCTTTTTGAAGCCCTGGACGAGTTCATCTTGTTTCGTCCAATTCACGAGAACATAATCCGGTGCGACGCAGATCTAACACGTTGAATCCCATCACATGGCGATACTCCAGAGGACAAAAGAGAAGATAACGCAAGCACGGAATCTCACCTGTCCGGCGTTGTTACATTTTCCCCACAGGATACGCTTAGCCGCCAGGTCCATGTCATAAGCGGTATCTACAAGGACGGGACTCTTCCCACCGAGTTCGAGCGAAAGCGGTGTGAGATATTTGGCAGCTGCGGAAGCGATGATCCGAGCGACCCGGCTATTTCCTGTATAGAAGATATGGTCCCATTGGAACTCGAGAAGCTTGGTTGCCTCTTGCACAGCACCGTTCACGACCCGGTAGGCAGAAGTATCAAGGTACTTGGGAAGCAAGTCGGCGATAAGCTGGGAGACATGAGGGACTGCTTCCGACGGTTTGATCACTGCGCAGCAGCCAGCTGCAATAGCCCCTATAAGGGGCTGAAAGGTAAGGATGACGGGATAATTCCATGGTCTACATGAATCGTGTCCACACACACACACAAAAACGCCGTATCAGTTGAACCAAATCCTCTTCGAATGACGAATCTCAGATGACGCACGAAATGATAAGCACGGTGCCCTTGGGTGCCTTGAGGAGGCTGCATGAGGTTCAAATAGATTCCCGTGTGAGATTGTCAAAGTCTGGGACCGGACCGGGGAAACTCGGGTCCCAAGCACCATTGTGGAATAAAACTCACGTCGGGTTCCATCCCTTTTGCCAGTCCGGTACCTCTGGATGCTCAGGCGCTGCCCAAACATCCAACTGCTCGGCGCTCTTGGTCGCCCGTTCGACTATGCACCCAATTTCGGTCATGAGTACTTCGACTCTCGGTTTCAAGAGATCCTTGGCAACCGCGTCACAGATTGCTTCGGTCTCGTTCTGTACCAACCGAGCGAGTTGGTAGAGCTGGTGTTTCCGCCATGCGAGTGGGCGGGTAGTCCCCGTCTTGAACGTCGCTCGAAGCGCCTCCTTGATCTGTGCGGCGTGTGTCACGTCTGAGACTGCATATCCAGTGCCAGCAGCTAATTCGCACCTTTGGGATCTCCGCGATTGGGGTATGGACGAGGGTAGTCATTAACCACTGCCAGCAAGACACTCGTATTGAAATACTAGTCAACCGAGACTGCACGAGTTGCTCCAAGGAGTCGGGTCTCAGTTCCGCCGTTTATAAGGTGGGCCCCAGGTTTGATCGTCATTCCGAAATCGATCGGGCAGTCGACCTATTCTTCACACTCCGCTTCGGCCCGACCTTGGGTTTGTGTCTACCGTGTGCAATAGGGGGAGTATTACTCGCGACCTTGGAGATCGAAATGGCGGTATCGGTGATAGTACTATTTCTGGTGAGCCCAGGTTCATTGGTAGCATGTGACACGAACCTAGTATGATACAGAGGTCACTGACCTGGGAACACAGTGGGTAGTTGATGGCATACAGTTACATTAATAACATGGGGAGAGTCACGACTGGCACGATAATCTACACGTGTTGATTCAGGTGAGCGCACGGGGTCACCCCACCTGACAACCGAGACCGGCGCAGCATGATGGGTGGAGACAATTGACACCGAAATTCCACTCAATCAATGGGGGGAACTTTCATATGTTCAATGTATTCGTACAGCCGCAACGCAGACACACACACCGTCCCCTTTCCCTACACACTCAATATTAGTACAACACAGAAAAGGCATCCGGTTTACGCCACGATCATCATTCCTCCCCAACAGTCACCCAACTATTGCATTTCGATGTCCGACCAAAGGCAGAGTAACATCTCCTTCAGCATGCACCCTCAGACAAACACACGCGAATATCGCACCTGGAACCATCATCAGATTGAGCACCCGGGAACCTATTCTCCTCGGCAATCACCAATTTCACAGTCTTGACTTCGAACCCGCGGAAATCTAAATCAATCCGGAACCTCGAGAGGGCTGCGGAGGGGTCACTAGCGTCCACCTCCACATCAGCATCAGGAACAAACGACAGCGCCATCTTGTGATCCTCGAGCAAGTTCGTCAAGTAAGCATCCGCCACCCGGAGGTATGGAGAGACCCGGAGTTGGGCACGTCCATGGCCACCATAGGCTTCGTACAGCCTTAGGATGACCGTCTTGCTTGCGCTCTTGGACTCAAAGTCATCTTCCTCGCCTCGCTTTATCGTTTCAAGGAAAATGTTTGGGGAACCCGCAAGCCAGAAGGGTGATTTAAAGACGATCGACGGACGGTGATGAGGGTTCTGAGGCATGGCTCTCACTGTGTAGATACGGACATTTCAATAGATATCTCAATTAAACCCTAGCAGTCTTGAAAACGTCTTTACTCACAATGCAGTGGAGAGTTGAAAATATAAGCTGCCCTTGGCACGTCAGACTCCAAGAAGGACCCAACGTGTGGCAAGACTGCCCACGAAAATTCATGTTTTCCTATACGTGCAAGGGGAGTCTGTGAGCGCTTCCTGCATGCAATGAAAGTGGGAAACGCCGCGTGCCTTGGTCCTGCTCGGCATCAGGGGCCGTGGCTGCTCTCAGGAGAGAAAGACGAAGGACGTTTCCTTCGCATGCATACCCATACTTTGACTCGGATAAGAGTGCGACACCATATCCGTACTCGCTGAAATCGGCGAACTGAGATATCATCAGAAGTAGTAGCGTGCAAGCCAAGGTCAGCATCGTACCTTGTGACCACAAACTTCAAATTTGGCTGCGTCGAGCGTGGTATTCTTGTGTGTCGGTCGCTGGACCCACCCAAACTGAGATTCGTATGTAGCAACCGTATTGTTGATGTCAAGTGGCAATTCGACTGTCATGACAAATTATTGAGGATCAGAAAACACAATAATCAGATAACCCACATTTCAAGATTTTGTGCCTTTCGTGCCAATCTACCTCGGCGTCGAAGGTGAAAAGTGGACGCGAATTCTCCTTCATGGTGGCTACGAAACGGAATCATCCACATGTCCTAATCTCTCTACACGACTAGCTTACTGGAGAACGCATCCAGAGAAATCTATTGAATACCAATCAGTGGGATAGACAGGAATGCGGAATGTTTAATACAAACGGTGACGTTAATTGTACTCTTTCCATACTTGACCTGCGTTTGCACGGCGGCTCTGAGGGGTCCATCAGCAATGACACGAACGCCCGAGAACTCCAGGGGTATCGGCGTTTCGAGATGGTGGATCTCGACATCTATCGACAAAGAATAATGTTAAAGGAGAGTATAAAAAATATCGAGCTTCGGAACGGACCCCATGCGTCCCAGTAATTGGGTCGATCTTCGAAAATCACCAGTCCTCCAGTGCTGCCTTTCGGGAGTAACTCTCGTTTCAGCTTCATATCGTACAAGTTGGTGATGCGTCCCCGCGAGATCGTGAGCTGCAAAGTTGGACTCCTCAGGATGAAGTGGTCCGAGCCATTGGTGTGTGCTGGATATCACATCAGATTGAGAACCTACTGAGCTACAGGGCACTTGCCAGATACGGGTCCATATTCAGTGGACACAGCCGCTGGGTGAGCAAGCACCTCGTTTTCTTGGGACTGCAGTAGTACATAACAGTGCTTTCCGTCCACGGTCGTCTGTGCGGGCTTCGAAACTAAGTTTTGACCAACTCCAGACAGAGGTATCTTGATAATATCACGACGAGCGAACGGTGTTGTATTGACTGCTATGATGTCGAACGGCTTCGAAATCGGAGAATTCTCGGACAGAGGTATAGAGTCGGTGAGAAGGACCCCCAACGCAGCTTCAAGAAGAGCGCGACCGTCCTTATGCACCTCGGAATACAATTGTTCAGCGTCTTCGTATACCATTCCGCTGTCAAACAGTCAGTCCACCGCTCTTCCGTTCTTATAGAGTGCTTACATAGAGGATCCGGGAAGAACTGAGGTTATAAACCAATTAGTTTATCCATAATACCCTGTTTTCACGTCGAACATACCATCATGGACTGTAAGAAGTGATCAGTTACTGAATAAAGTAAGTTAACTGCACAAACATTGGTTCAGGAGCACTTTCTCCCAACAGTCATCGATCGTTGCCTTCGGGTAAGTATACGAGCTTCGATCAGATTTGAAGAGCGTTGCGAAAGTTGCGAGGCGCTTGCGGAACTTTTCAACTCGGGAACAAGAGGTGAAGTAAATTTTACATACCTCAACGTCCCGCAACAAGATCTCACTCTTTCTATTTCCCTTTTTGATGGAACCTTGTTATTCAACAATATGGTCAACGAGTCTCTGGCACTTTGTTCTCACTCACCGTGAGAAGTATATGTGCCACGATGGAACTGATGGGACGATAAGACGGATTATGGCATCATGCACAAAAAGACAGTATACCTCGAGATACAGTTCGCCACGCCTGCCACCAATGAGTTAAACAGTACAACGGAGGTAGGAAAAGACATACCAGATTGGAAGTGTTTTACCTTCCTTTGATTCCCGTTCTATGTCTTCGAAGAATTGCTCCACTGTGCTGCCCATGCTCACAGGCGGAAGTTCGCGGTGATTGTTGTTTACTGCTCGAATTCGGCGAAGCTATCCAATTGTCAAAGACGGAGTGCACTGTTTGGGCGCGAGCGTACATTCTCAAGCATCTTTGGAAGGGCACCTCCACCACCGTCACCATTTCCGAAAACGAGGAGGGCGGAATCGTTTGATTCAAGATTCTGTCATAATCGAGTAACAGAAATCACTACTGGGAAGTACCACTGACCTTGTGGTTTGTGATACCTTTGTTCACATCGCCAACGGTTGCTTGTGCTGTGTAGGTATCTATCAAGTGGTCGAATGACTACGGTCATCCAGTGTTATCACCAGAAATCTCCTACCGACTGGGGTCATATGACACAAGACTTGAGTGCCATCAATGCCCACCCAATTGAAGGTTGAGTGGGGGAAAACATTGCTGCGGACATCACGCTCCATCGATGAAAAGGCTCAGTAAAATTGACTGACGTACATATTGTTCCTGGTGGGATAAACGATCGTGAAAAAACTCTTGCACAGACTAAGAACCATGCCTACCAGGAGAGCTTTTGCGTGAAGAAATACTTCATCTCCGCATCTCTGATCAACTGAGGGTATGCGGCAGTCAACCCAAACGAATCGGGGAGCCAAGCCGTCTCGCAACGTTGACCGAATCGAGATTCGAAATACCGCTGCCCATATACAAACTGTCGGACGAGGGCCTCGCCAGATGGCATGTTTCCGTCATTTTCAACCCAGGCACCACCGATGAGGTGAAATTGCCCAGATGCGACCTTTTCTTGAATCTTCTTGAAGAGGGGTGGATATTGCTGTATTGCATCCCAAGGTCAACCCCGTCATCTATACAAGCTGGGTATATGATCACCTGTTCCAACCACTTGAATTGTTGTGCTTGCGAACAAGCAAATCTGTGTTCCGGGTAACGCTCCATAAGATCGATTTGAGTTGACCATGATCTCGCAGTCTTCTGCTGAGTGGCTCGGTATGGCCACAACCAAGCTGTATCCTGTGTGGCGCATCAGCAGAGCTCCGTCATACGACTTTGGCGTCTCACAATGTGGCAGTACGAGATGCCGACGACTTGTGCCTTTTCCGGGCCTTCTTGATAGATGTCCGCGCCTTTTGCCCGCCAACCTTTTCCAAAAATGTCTTCGGCGATCTCTTGCATCTCTTTGATGTTCTCTGGGTCTCCTGTCTTGAAAGCGTTCATGATTGCATTGGCGGTCACTAGCGCCTTGTTTTGTAGCGGGCTGTTCCCTGGCAAACTATCGACGATCTCTCTCAGCGTGTTGAAGTCCCACATGAGGTGCCCTGATAACAGATGGTCAATGAGAACCCAAAAAACATTGCACCTGGACATACATGCATCTTGGTTGGGAACCACTATATCGGCGGACGCCAAGTTGAAGTATTTGTTCATCTGGAATCCACAACTGAACGCCGGTAAAGAACGAAATAAGTTATCTCACGTCAGGAGGTGCAATAATATCACCGCTCCACGGCACTCCAAACATCCCATTGCAGCTAGATTCGATGACTACATTGTAGGTACCGCGTTCCACAGCTTCACGGGGGATGATGTGCTCCACGCGGCGGTCACCACCATAGCCACCGGTAATCCCTGAAGACGTATAGTGAGTAGATAGAACGATGGGTTAATTCTCGAGGCAAACCTTGCAATGGTAAACCCTCTGGAGTGAATATCATAGCTTCACATCCAGGATCAAACTCGACTGCCAATTGATTAGAATGGTTTCGTCATGACAATAGAAAACAAACGCACGCTGGACGCGTTCGTACTGCTTCCAATCAGACGGGATCGTAATCTTGACCTTCCACCAATGATTTGTCTGTGAAGAGACGATATCAGTCATATCGCTGTAAAAGGATGGCGCTTTTTGACGGTCGCACCCCTTCTTGTCGTGTCAGACGCAGATCATAATGGATTTATATTAGAGACTCACAAGATGGCCCAAACGAATCGCCTTTCTTCGCTGGTTTAAACTTCTGTTGGATTGCTTCCGTGAACAGGGGTTTCGATAGCCCGGGGGCACTCCAGACTTGCAGGTCCACGTATTGGGGGCCATCGAGTCTGTGTGTATAAAGCACAGAGGAGAGGTTGACGTCTTGAAAATGGCCGCCAAGAAACGTCGAAAGCCGGTTCTGGGTCAAGTTCTTGATCCATTTCGCTCCGGATCCGTGGTTGAGCTCGGGGTAATGGCCGCAGCCATGGCTGTGGGCCATTCTTGTACTTACAATATCGAGGGTGGGCTAACTCTTTGGATCAGACTCGACGATGACCTGTGGAAAATGTGAGTGTGGGGTCAGTGTGGGGCTTTTGTGACGTGCAAAAGCCGGTGTTTCAAGCTTTGGCACTGCATGACCTTATGCATCTACTTTTTTTCCACCGAGAAGTCCACCGTGACACACCCGGATACCTACGCCTAGTTTGAAGCATTTTTCCACTGCCAGGGCCAGTCAAAGGTTATCTGGGTCAACTTTCCTTATATACTTCACGGAAGAGCCTATGGCACTAGGAAGAAGTTATCAAAAAGGTGTACGAGGAACATGTTTTTGCAACGTTTTCGCTCACGATGCAGTCTGAAATTACCAGGTACATAGATAATTTACTCAAGTTGATGGCCGACTTATTTCCCTTCTCAACTGAGTCAAGGTGCCCGTTTCCAGCTTGCTTTCCCATCATCAAGACCCGAACCGTCACAGAATCATGCAGCTTATCAGATGCGACCCGTCAGAACATTCTGAGTTCCAGCCTCACTGGGCTCGTCAGGATGATGCTGTCGGCAAGTAACGAACTGAATTTTAATGATCATTGCGATATTCACGAGTCATAGCCTTCTGTGCGAGAATCCAACTGTTAGTACTTCAGTCCCTGCGGTTCGTTAGCAATACTAGCTCAACCAAATCTGTCACCACGACAATTTCATCAGGCTTTGCTCTTCGAAAGATATGTTCAAGGGTCTTCCAGCGACATAGAACTAGACATCACCTCGTTCTAGCCTAATTCCCATGGTTATCAAGGTTCATCGATATGGGCCCCTTCACTCACGCCCCTTAAACCTTGGACAGACTTGGTGTCAACTTTGCGTCCATGTCTATGTTTGGGAGATTCGCGCCTCCTTACTTATAAATCAGGGGCCCCGTTTATGGATACAATCCTCGTGTCGCAACGGGGACCAACAAATGGACCCACAGAAGTTCTGAGTATTAATGGCCGCCGGCTTGATCTCAGTTCAGAACAACACAAACCACATTAACTCCACAGCCTGTCGCTCTGCGCCAACAACTTACATTCGACCCATACCTACTCGCGAACATGTCCATCATTTTGGAGGTGGACAATCCTGATGCTGATATCGACCTGACCTCTGTCAGACAAGCAGAGGATTCGTTCATGATTCTGAACGAACATGTGGATGAAGCAAGCGCACTGGAAGATTCTGTATCTGCGCCGGAGGAGTTGCAATCAGAAACCTCCGATTCGTCATTTCTGAATATTGATCTCGACGATGATATTGACGACCAGGAAATCGACGCCACTGAGTCTATCGACCTTGACGAACAACAAGAGAACGGAGAACTGGAAGAAGTAAGTGCTGGTATAGGTATGATGATTTCGAACTTACACTCACAAACGATTTGTTTATAGGCCGATGTTGAAATCACAGAACAAGCTCACCCCGAAGAGGATATTTGTTCTTCTATCCCAGGAATGTATCGCATCCTCGACTTGATCAGCGAACGCGGCACTAGCGGCCTAGGTATGGTGATGCACGATACTCCAGCTAGCTCTCACATCCACTCAGTTGATAAGATCATCATTGCTCAAGATTCTCTAAAGCGTTTCCTGAACGAAATTTCTCCCGGCGCTTACATGTCCTTGACAAAGGTCGACTTCAAGGCTCTCGATAAGTTCCAAGTGAAGCCCACTGGGATTTATGGGAGCAAAGACGAGATTGTTCGCTTTTTGGTCTCTGTAGATGTTATTGACGATACCATGTATGTCATTGTCCAGCTCGTGATTCAGTTGTGGTCGTTGACATCTCCACAGTGCGACTAAATTGAACGATTCCTCGGAAACAAGAACCGAAAAATCAGCTCTCCGCTCTGGCCTCTACATCTGCCGCATCTCGGAGTCTGTCGGTGCAGCGGAAAGAATGTATATCATCTACTGGCCTGAAGAGTCGACGTGGGACGACGATGCTTCTCCACCCGTGCGTCGAAATCGCGTCACTTTCATGAGGTAAATTCATCTTAGAATTTAGTATGCAATGTATAACACTCACTGATGGTCAAATTCTCAGATACCTTACGAAGATTTGTGATCAAGTCATAGCCCTGATCTCCCAAGACTATGCAAAATCCATGATTTGGAGCAAGATCAGTTCGGCCAGCGATGACCAACTTTCTGAATCCGATGAAGATGATACCGATCGATTATTCACGTTCGAGGTTGCGAAAACGAAGGAGCAGGAGGAAGGCGTCTCCGTACGCCAAGGATTCGAGGTATATCCCCCATCCATCCTTCATCCGAGCATCAATGGACTACCGACTTGCCAGTGCGTTTCAGATAAGATCGTCGTCACCGAGTTGCATCCAGAGTGTGATATGGATCCCGAGTTCTTCAAGCCACGCCTGTTATTTGGCGAAACACGACAAGGATTCATGACGACACAATATGTGCCTGTTAAGCGCTCTGTCAAGGCTTTCAATTCCTTCAGGATTATCGCGTTTCTGCTACAGGATGCTTTGTACGCCTTTGAAGCCACAAGTCTATTCACGTGTTTCTGACCTGTTGACAGGTCGAAAGAGCATTTGCAAATATCAGAGAATATTAGCCCCAGATCACTCGACCGCCTCGTCCGATTGGGGCTCGGCAAGCGTTTCCCTGATGAATGCAGTATCTGGACGAAGGAAGTTAACGCCATCAAGTTGGCGTGTCAAAAGGACATGGAAGCTCAGAAAAAGAAGTCTGAGGATGAGTTGAGGGAGGCCAGAGCCCAGACAGAGTCAAGCATCCGGTTCGCAGTTGTCAGTGCTGTATTTTCTGGCTATCCGTTTGTTGTCATTTCTTTCTCTGGTTCCCCGCTTACGTCTAAGCTTATAGCACTCTCGATCGTAGCAGGTGCTTTACCGTGGTCCCAGCTCTCACCCATGATGAAGAAGCAAGACTGAGTGGTGAGTCATTGTTGCCGATGATTTTGTATTCGTATCCATGGGATTTCTTAGAATCCTATTCCAACCTAACGACGATCCACCCGCGTATTGCGGACGATTTCACCGACGAACTTCGCCGAGCCAATTGCAAGAATATCATTGACGAAAGCTTCAGAAAATCCAAGGAAAAGATCCTTCTCGTCCTCTACTTATCCCGGAACCTCGTTAACAAAACCGAGGCTCAGCTAACTACACTCGTTCGATCAGTTTGCAATTACAAGGACAACAAGCGGCAGTTGCAGTCCACCCTGGCCTCTATCCTCCACGAAACAGCGACGCTAGCGGGTGAACCATCCAAGCCGACGGCAGCTGACACGCGAAGTGCCGATAAGATGCTGAAGGAAGGTAGCAACGAACCTTCCCTCATTAATGACCCAGACTTCATCGCAGACCTCGAGGGCCTCTCGTCCACTATGCCTGTGTTGCAAGAAGCAGTAAAGACTGCGAGGGATCAGGCCCAGAAATACCTCGGGAGTGTTGTGGATAAGCTCTGCCGGACTCTCCTCAATTCTGCTCGTCGCATACAGCTAGAAGATATCCAGGCGCAGCTGAAGCTTGAAATGGATCGTCGCAGCGAACAAGACTTTCGTGAAGTAGGACGTTCTCTGATCCAGAAGATAAATTCACTATCGGAATCATGCGATTCCCTGTAAGGCTTTTTTGAAATGACTGCCAATTAACCAACAATCTTCAAGGTACACTTTGCGCCTCAAGAACGTCGTACAATGCAGGAGCTTGAACCATTTAGTACGTGAAAAACGTATGCCCAAGTTTCCCGAGTTTGCTTTCCTTAGCTAACGGAATGTTCCAGGTCCGCAGAGCTTTGAAATTACCGGTTATCGAGAAACAATGAGAGAAGCTTCGTTGTTGTTCACCATTCATCTCATGCACCTTACGGCACAAGATCAGCATGACCTCCAACTCGATTCAACTAAGGTGCCGAATCCGCGTTTCAAGGAGTCATACTCCTTTCAGCTACCAATAGGGTTCTCGGTCTCGTGAGATTGACGTTTTTCATCACTCTCGTGCGTGATAGCTAATGCACTTTCAGACACTCACAACTCCTTGAAGGCGACAGACTATTCCTGGTATTGATTGATCGCAACGCCAACCTCCATTTGCATTTGGACCACCTAAATAGGATCGAAAACTCTATCGGTCGCGAGCGCGGAAAGATGTTTCATCGAGATAAGATCGGGGAAGAGTTCTTGTTGGCGTTCGACGAGTCTCAGGCTATGCTTGCTCTGATTTCCTGCGAGAAGGTATGCAATCTAGGAGATTTAAATGTTGGAGTTGAAGTTGAAGACCCCTCCAGCTACAGCTGCACGTCTTTGTTCACGATGAAAGCCGGGGTTTTACCGCATCCGGCAGTGCCATCAACCTGAACTCATGGTATGGTGAGGGGACGATGATCAAGAAAGCATGTTTCACCTCAGGGAGCGAGGAACTTCTACTCGTCGACTCTCAGGCTATTGCTCGCGTGTTCTCACTCACCACGATGCAATTTCGGTGTGTCTCTTTAGTTAAACAATTCATGTTATGACCTTGACGAATTCTTAGGCCAGCTTCTTTGGATCTCCATCACTTGCCGATTGATGTCCATTCTTCTCCAGATGGCTCGTGCTTCTTCATCGTTACCTCGGATGGCACATCTACTAGCATAATTGCTTATCATTGGAGTACTTTTGGGTCCACCGACGGGGTCCCGCTACCTATCGCAGATTGGGTGGGCGACAGCAACCTGGCCATCAGCTCGTTCCTCCGCAGAAGCATTGTCCACCTCTTGAAGCTGGACTTGTCGGCTCAGACTTGCAGTTCTGTCGCGCTCGACATCACCCAAGGTTACTGAGTTCATGTTCAGGGAGAAGGACAGCCGAGGCGCTTTGTCGAGAGATGCTCATCTCACGGCGCACAACTGTGTCATGGACTGTCACGCCGATGTATGGACGCGCTTTCCGGTTCTTCCGGCAGTCCAGCGTGCTACCATTTCCTCCAGCGATCGTTGCCGTCGTTCAATTATCTTCGTCACTGATCGGGATCATAATCGTTACCAGGTCCACTTTGCTGATATGATCGAGACGTTTGAAAGGACGTCGAAGAAGCCAACTGGAGATAGGCTGAGCACGCTGCACGTCTCTGCGATGACCTTTGACAGTTTCGTGGCCGACCTTTGCCCCCATGCAGAGTGGAATAATACGTCGCTCTTTAAAGTCGGAGAATGGGTCGTTGACATTCTCTGCCTCATTCCTATCCATCTAGCACTCGCCAGAGACAATCGATTCGTTCCGCTCAAGGATGGGGTATACTCTGTTGAAGTCGAGAAGTCGCTGCTTGGCGCCGAGATCAATCGCATTGTCGATTCGATATCGTTCGGGTGGTACGAGTCTATATTCCAGTCTTACATGGCAGACAAGGTGCGAACCCGACATATGTGCGACTGTCTCGTAAGTTAATGCTAACCTTTTTGCAGCCTGTGCGGGTTGTGTCCTCCATGGGAGAGCAATCTGTTGGGAAAAGTTTCACCCTTAATCACCTTGTCGATACGTCGTTCGCTGGATCAGCGATGCGGACTACCGAAGGTGTTTGGATGTCTGTGACTCCGACTAAGGAAGCTTTGATTGTCGCACTCGATTTTGAAGGTGCGTATGTAATCATATCTGCTCTCGATGATTCATGCCCATAACAACTTCTCAGGTGTCCACAGCATTGAACGCTCAGCCCAAGAAGATACCCTTCTTGTTCTCTTTAACACTGCAATCTCGAATCTGGTATGTTGAATCTATGGATGACAGGAAAGAAACCCTTGACCCCGATCCCTCAGGTCCTTTTCCGCAATAACTTTGCTATCAGCCGTGATATCACCGGGCTGTTTCAATCATTCCAGTCTAGCTCTACGGTCCTGGACCCTGTCGCGAATCCTGCGCTTTTCCAATCTACCTTGGTGATCATCATCAAAGACGTCGTCGACTCAGACAAGGCGGAAATCGCACGAGAGTGAGCATTCTCAGAATTATACTTTACCCCGTGTTGTGACAGAGGTTTATCTCAGGTTTTCGCTCAAGTTTCAGCAAATAGTCGCAGAAGAGCAAGATGCCAACTTTATCACCCGCCTGCATGGCGGCAAGCTTAATATCATCCCATGGTAAGATTTTGGATCTGTCTCATTGAGAACAACACGATTGTACCCGTACGACAGGCCAGTTATCGAATCGAGGGACTTTTACAAGTTGTTCCCAACACTGAAGAGGCGTCTCGATCAGCAAGATGTGACACACAATGCGGCAGGAGAGTTCTTGCACCTAATGAAGACATTGATGGCGAAACTCAAGGTTAGATTGGTTACTAATAGACCAATATAGCATAATGCTGATGTGTTCTAGGCGAATGACTGGGGAGCGCTATCCCGTGCGGCCGCGTTTTCCAGCTTAGTTTGGTTGCTGATTCTCTTCCAGAAACCATGGCTTCACATCGTGCACAGTTGTTGCTGACCCTCTTACCTTGCGCCCTAGCTTTCGGCATGCAAGACGTGGAGCCCGAAGTCGAACTGCTAAAGGTATGGTTGACACTGCATGATGGCCGAGATAACGATAGCATGTTTTCCCACTCAGAATCTAGACACGGACATGCCGATAGATTCCCTGGATAGTGGCGCTCGCTTCTTCGTCACTAACGTGGAACACTCCCAGACAATGAGTCGCGAAGAAGTATTGGACGCACTATTCGCCGAATGGCACGAGTTTGATTCCCGCCAGCTTGTTCCCGATACTCAGTGGGTAGAGGAGCTCGCTCAGTACCTGGAAGATCTGGCGGAAATGCGCATTGATCACGTACGAGCATGGGTCAAGTCCAACTTGACGCGCTTCCAGGCTGGTCACGCGAGTGTGACTGAGTTTCAGCGGACCTTCGAGGGCGCTGTGATCGACTTGAAGAGCAGCGTGCAGCTCTGTCGGGCGCAGTGTACATCTTGCCAACTGTTCTGCATTCAGAATCGATTCCATGACGGCGCACACGATTGTAAGACGACGCACAGTTGCACGCAGTCATGCGAGTATTGTGCGGAAGCGGATGAACTTGAGGAAGAGGGGAGAACATGCACAATGGCGTAAGTAACATCTAGATCTTAACTGAGGAACAATCACCATTTTCTTTTCAGAGCTGGGCATTCTGGAAAGCACGTGTAAGCAAACTTTTCGTTGAATCTATTTTGGTTTAATTATGACCGCCCAACCAGATGTTCTGTCAACGTCCATTTGTGTGGTGCGCGATGCAAACTCTGGGGGAAAAACGGATGCCTCGAGGGATGTGCGAAGGTATAGATATGTTTTCAGCCTCAGTCTGCTATTGCTTATGATTCCAAGGTCTCGGATCACCAAGACGATGACCATCAATGCGCAGCGGTTACACATGCCTGCGGCGAGGTAACTATTATTTTTCACTTACCACAGTACTATATGCTATATCCCACATCCTTAGCTGTGCGACCTCTGCTTTGTGGCATTTGCGGACGGGTCCGAGTACACATGCAAAGGGAGATGCAGAATCTCAGTGTAAGTGTGCTCATGCGGCCGCAGCTACAGCCGGAGTCGTTAAATATCTTCTGCCGTTAGCGACGTTGTGCACGAAAGTCACCAATGTGACGCACAGTACTGCCCCATACCTTGCCAACTTTGCAAACGGCTTTGCTCAAGTCCTAACCACTTGCATGCGTTGGAAACAGATGCGATCCATCTTTGCGGGTAAGTGATTCGGTGGTGTTTGCATGGCTGTGAAGCGAGACGCTTTCCATAGGAAACCACATGCTTGTTCTCAGCGGTGTACCGCTCCTGGTGTATGCGAGATCGACACAACTCCTGAATCGATCGAAGAAACGTTCAAAGGAATGCATGAATGCTTCCAGTATACAAAGGTACGTCTTCATTTTTCCTTCACACAATTTTAAAAAATACTAAATGCACCCGGTGCATGGGTGTAGTATTCCCAAGGTGAGTTATTGGAAGTATTTAATTACCAGGAGCCCCATTGACAATGGATTCAGTTGCGAAACGACTTAAATGCGTCAAGCTCATCCCTCCAGGCAAGTTACAGCATGAAGGTTCACATGATCACAGTTTGGATCCAGGTGTCGTCCATTTTTGTCAAGCAAGGTCAGCTGACTCCGGGGCGTGTGTCTTCCCAGCTAATGTGCGAACAGATGTGCGAGCTGCCAATATTATTGCACGCTCCCTTTGGGTATGGTCTGAGGGCCTGGTTCTACACCGCAAAGACTAACTGTTCTATCCAAATAGGTCATCCCCAGCAAGAACACGTAACGAGCCACGGTTCCATGTCGAATGTGCGCTGGTCCGTCGATGTTCCAGATGAGGAGGGTCTTGAGGTCGCAGGACGACGATTCTCGACGAATGACGAAGGTGCACCGATGATGTGCAACTTAGTGTGCCAAGTGCTCGGCAGACACGTCCACATCGACTATTGCAGAGCTAAGACACCAGGCGAGTGCCGAGGAAACCAAGAAGTCCAGCATATTGTGAGGACACTACAACCTGAACCGGACCGCCCCAAGGACTTTTTGACACATAACTTGTTCTGGAAGCGCAGTGGCAAGTTGATTTTTCCATCCATCCTCTTCGATACTTCATTCTCTGCAGGGTTCAAAGATCCATACTCGCGCGAAGAGCAAACAAACTTTGCAAAGTGGTAAGTAGAGCCACGTGGTTACAAGGTTCTCATTCGCGTTTTGCTTACCCTCATTTTCCAAGTGACTCTATGTGTGGTGGTAAGTTTAAATTTCATCTCTTTCTCACCCTTGTGTAATTGATCCCATAGGGTCCGAGCACGCTGGTGGTGGAGGGAAGCCTGCTGTCCCTTCCTTTTGTATCCTTCCACTTTTCCATGCGCCTCTGAGTGCAAATAGTACTCAGCCAAAGCACGGTTATATCTCAAGGGATGGGCATCAATTCACGTGCAAGAACCCAGCATCTGTACAGCAACCATTCCATATGTACGTGCTCGCAATGAAACTGCCAAGCATGCAAACTAACCACTCGTGATCAGTATCTTCTTGATCGACAGGTAAATGGCCTGCCTTGGGTCTGGATGTATCGTACTCACAAACTTGCTAGGTCAATGTCAATGAACAAAGACGACAAGAGGCCCCTTGAAAACTCTCCAGTATGTGGGAGGATATGCTCACGCATGAACAATCGACTCGGAGCCGTCTACGCTTCTCTCCACAGTTTCTGGTCTGCTCGCCAAGCTGCTGTCGGTCGCCAGCGTGATGCGAACACCATCATCTTACATGCTGAGGGTATACAATCCGTGTGCGAAAATGACACGACGAGATCTCCGGATGAGCTCCTCGATCTGCTCCTCCAAAATTCTCCGAAAGGGGGAAACAATTTCAACTTGGCCCTCAAAGCTGCAGATACAGTCATATCGAAATGGTGGGACGATAACCGTCCACCCGTGATCATATTCCTCTCCGATGGCATTGCCTCCTTTTCTGATGCCGTACTGCGAAAACCCTTCCAGAAAACGGCTAAGAAAGGGTATGTAGTGTCTGATTACACATCTCGGATTGATGTAAAGCTCACGTTAAATGCAGGAAAGAACTTTCGTTGCACGCTATTTTATTCGGTCCGAAACAAACCTCTTCTCGAATGGAGCGCATGATCACCGTCGCACTCGATGCGCAGAGCAAGACGCCCGCGCTGACGAGTGCGCCGTCGTCTTTCCATGAAGCGCTTGATAGCGTAAGTCGTTTCTAACAGCTTAAATATTTCATAGGTTTAATCCAAATTCTACAGGTTCAACTCTCACAGACCTTCCTTGGAATCGCAGAATCTTTGAGGAAGCCCAGAGGGGCATTGATGCAGTGAGCGGTGGGTCATCGCGTTGGAGGCTTACACTGTGACATATCCCCTTCGTCTTGTCTCGGTTTTTACCTTTGTGTACTGCATGGATGTAACGATGTTGGCTACATTTGTTTGACGTCAGCTAGTTCGTAGTATGAAAATGATGTACCCCGCCGCGCTTTGTGCATACTGGCTACAACGTTCGCTCTGAGATTTTGGAGGAAATCTGTGGTCGATGCTTTGACAACCCGGGATAATAAGGATGTTCCTTGTTAGCGACTGTGTACAATTTGGGGAGTGCTGAAGCAAATTTCGCCTCCCCCGGTGATAACCAGTCTCCCTAAACCAGACCTAAAACTTCGAGATCGGAAGACGGTCGTTTTGTCCCTAGGAAGAGTGATAACGCAGTTCCAGTTCAATCCATGTCACCACACTGGCTTGGACGTTTTGACATACCTCTACTATTGGCCACCGATAAGAATGTACTTGTTCTCCTCCTGGCGCATTTGTCCGAACACGAGTATCTTCTCGCAGTGCTTCTGAAATCTTGGTCAGGCCATAGAATCTCGACGGCCCCGTGATTCCCCTCGTGATGCCTTCAAGGACAATACAAGAATATCTGTGACAGGTTCTCGAGAGTAACGGTTAGTGCCGAGGATTGGACGTCCTATCACAATCTCTCTGTTCGCGCAAAGCGGCTTGCTGGTGTCAAAGACGAGGATTTTGATGCCATGACATCGGTCGTAAGCCGGGAGGGTCGCATGCCAATGCTACTTTTATGGTTGTCCCTGCTCAGACGAGGTCAGAGAACGGGATTTCCAGGATTATTATGTATGTTCTGCTTGTCCAGGGTAGACGGTGATTCGGAGTTGGTAACAACGGGGATCCAGTGGTGGTGGGATCTTCTTGAAGCCTTTACCACTGATCACTAAGGATCCACTGTGGATCCTTAGTGATCAGTGGTTAAAAGAAGAGAAAGGTCAGGGACTCAGAGGAGGACCGGGTAGACTAGCACTATACGCATTTCTTGTATTTCCTTGTAGATGATCTTAGTCCCCACCCGCGGTTATTTCTACACCGCGGGTATGTCTATCACACCGCGGGTTGTACGGTATATACCGTACCCGTACCGCCACGGGTACGGTGTTGACGGGCACGGGTACGGTGTTGGCTGGCCGACCCGCGGTGTCACCCGTGCTATACCCTAGATCCACATAGCAAACAACGATAGATTCTGCTGTCGGCGCCGTCATTTGTTTTCTGTAATCCCCTTTTCATTGCAACAAAGTAACAGAAAGCGCTCCTTTGGTTATTATATCGACGCTGCGGTGGAGTAAACTTCTCGGACGAATTCATCGACGACATTAGTCCCGGGCTGTGACGTCCTAAGTTAATGTTGTTAGTTGGTACAGCAAGGCATGCGTGGGAACCTAGTGGACGTCATTTAAAGTTTTAACTTTTCCTTCAAGTTTCAATCAACCAGACCAGTACTGACAGATGCCGCTCAGCGTTCCAACAGTGAACCATATAAATTTGTCAACATTGTAACTAATAGTATAACCCAGGTTCGAAAAATGGTTTGATGGATATCAATATGCTTTAAAGATGGTGCAGTGCCGCATAGTTGATCACATATGGGCATTAGTGATGCGAACTAGTACTTATTTAGCTGCAACATCGACCAGGGGTCACTGGTCACTAGCTCCTTGACGGGAAACGTATGTCCTCGCTGCCAGTGCGTATACATTCTATTGGCTTAGAAACGATTTACAGCCGATACTGTGATAACTTTGTGTGGTAGAGGTGATCCTTGTTGGCGAGAGAGTACAGCTTCTCGAGCGCTGCAGCCACCTCTGGCTTCGCAACGGTCTCCCAATGTGCCTGCGACAATGATGTATCGGCTTTCTTACTGTCCAACCAGTATTGTATTTTATCGACTTACCTCTACCGTAAGCCATCCGCCGATAAGAATGTACTTGTTCTCATCCTCGCGCGCTTGTCCAAATACAAGCATCTTTCCGCTCGCCTCCGAAATCTTGGACAATATGTCGATCACGGCCGCACGATTTTCTGGTGTCTTCAATGTCAATATGAGCAACTCAGTGACTGGCTTCTCGAGCGCGATCGTCGGAGCTGAAAATTGGACATGGTACATTTCTGCTTTGCCACCGAGGGACGGCGTGAGCGCCTCGATGATTTCTGGGTAAGACTTCCCATCGATGACCGCCTTGTGTGCGTCATAGCTGTCCCAATCTTCAGGTAATGGCGGTGAAGTTATCAGAGGCAAGAGGAGGTTGCTACGTACTGAGAAACAGATAACCCGTGCTTGGATTCTCGATCTGTTTTCCATAATAACCTGGACTAGTATGTGACGTGTGGTCAGCTGGACATCCCCCGATCGATTCGCGGATCGCATCTCATCGGATCACTCACGCGTGCACTCCGTTTGTTTTCAGCACAATGTCAAATGCTGGGATGACAAGCCCTGGATCGTTACGGAACGCCTCACTTGTTTCAAAGATGAGAATTTCGGTGGTGAGTGTCATAATGTGGAGTTGATATGCTCCAGCTCCTGAAGATAAGACGATCGGTGACGCTAAGCGCGATAGGACTCCGCTGTTTTATATCTCACGGCAAAGACCGTTTCACATGACGTACTTATTCTTGCCACTGTCCTTTAATCGGGCCAAATTCAGTGATCAGTGGGGCCTACGAGCTTCACAACCTGTGCTCTAGCCTCTAGTGTAGTGCATGTTCTGTTTGTAATTGGCTGGGACGTGAAAGTCGATGTGGTGTGTGTTGCCAATTTTTATTAGGTACCAGTAATAACGGAAAGAAAAAAACGCTCCACATCAGTGGGATGGTCAGCTGGTAGCCGCTGGTAGCCGCTGATAGTCGATGGTAACCGACGGTAGCCGATGGTAGCCGACCACAACCAATCCCCAGATGCATCCCGGGATTGTCCCGAAAGTCGACCATCACCTAGGATGATACCGATGCTGAGATCGCCAACTTGATCACTAATTATCACACGTGAGGTCCCAGACAACTCCTGGATGTGTGGTTGATACGTTCTTCATAGCTTTGTGTATCTCAAGAAAATAAACTGTTGAAGAAAAAAAGCAGTCCTGAACAGATAATATTGGTCTGACCAAATATCTAGTAAACATTTATGAGCAGCACAATGGTGATATTGACCCCATGTGTAGGCTGGAGTCCACATGGTTTCACTTCAGGAGTCCGCGTTCACAACTTGGACTCTACGACAACCGAACTCATCAGTATGTCACTCGTCAGGGAAAAAGTGGGCAAACTGACACAATGACCCAGCTTTGGTCACCTGGGTAACAAATTCCTTCAAGTGTATTCTCCTGTAATTGGCATTGGTCTCCCAAGCCAATTACCTCTCTGATCTACGCGTTTGGCGTACACGAGTTCAGCTGTATAAGTAATAGGCTAATAGCAAGGTGCCTTACCCACAAGCTTAGACAGCCTTTCAAATCATCGCTGGGAGATAGGTTCATAAAGAAGGTTATACAATCCCCGTAAATCGCAGAGGCAGCGTATCCCTGTACATTATGAGAATAAACCCTCAGACGTGTCGCGGATCAAACTTACGGGTGGGATGTTAACCGTCGGGCCTTGAAAGGAGTTCGGCAAGGCACTGGCAATGACACTGCAATCATGCGGGTTTGGGCTCCCGCCAACTGATACGAGACAATCCCTGGTGCCTGCAGCAGTTCCTTTGAGCCTTCACGCGATTGGAACACAAGTGCGTGTGGAGTGTGAAAACACTGACATGAAGTATTACAGGGATCGTTAGTCCGTTTCTTGGGTGCGAGGCTGTGCACTTCGCCTATGTTGCTGCAGGTAATCAATTGTGTGGTCACCTCTCCACTGGGTCCTGTGCCAATTTTTTTCTCGTTGATGACTTGCATGTCATTGCATTCGAACGCCATGGCAGTGGCGATCAAAGTCATTAAAGCTGACCAAGACAAAGCCTTCATCGCGGTGTGGGCAAAAGTTCGAGGGTAGAAGGCCGATAAGCTGATAGATCATTCCATTTAGCGCTTGGACTTTATATCCCTCGTAGTGTGTCGACAAAGGGGGGGAGTTGTCGTGTCCCATGCGCACCTCATTTTGTGGCTGCGAACTTGCGTTTCAGCCATGGTTATTCCATTATTCACCCAGTCCTCATCGTGCCCGGCTGTGGAACTTGGAGATTGTTGGCTGTCACGCCACACGCGCAGTCTGAAACCTGTTTTATACATGGACCTAGATTAGACCGCATGATCCTCAGCAGGTAACTCGACAGGATGTGGTGGTACTTACAGGAAACAGAGGTCGGCAGTACTCCAAAATGGGCGCATGGAAAACCTCACCCTGGCGTTCAACTGGCGTTATAGCACAGTCGAGCCTCGAGACATTCCTAGAATTTACCAGCGACGAAGTCGTGCATCCATTACTGTCACGTACCCAGAGATGCACAATCTTACACCATTTCTCTTTGCTATACACAGCGTAGCATCCGTCATTTCACGTGCTTCCTGCAGCCTCAACTTTCTTCCGTCTCTCCAACAACGCTCTCCTTACCGCCACCTCCCTGATAGACCTAAGACAGCCGGCTTTCCACCGACTGTACGGATGATGCAGTGGACGGTGCGCGTTGAAGTGGTCTAGGCCATTTCCGCCTAGTAGTGATCCCCTTCTTACGACTGAGCATACCAGAAGTCCGACGTGGACGAAGCGTGCAAGGGTACGGTTCCGAGGCCCATCGTACTGTGTCCTGACAGGATCGTGCCATTTCTCGACACGCTGTACATGGAACTAGTTGTGGTTTCCATATAACTCGCCATATTCATATCCTCTCCGGACCGCAGCGTGCTAGCGTCCGAACCCATAACGTCGCATTCGCTCGGAGTGCATTGGCATGCGCGTGCGCGTCGTCATGAAACCCGATGCTTGCTTGACTGTGTTTGCGTTTGTTGAATGCCTACAACACGAACTTAACCACCACCCAAAAAAGGAAGGAATCTCGGGGGTGAGTTGGTTCCCACGGTTATGAGTCTGGAGAAACCTTGTCAAGCTTGCTTTCCAAGATTGGCCCACCCTCAAAAGGTAAATCTCAATCCCGTCGGGTGCTCGTATCCATGGCACTGTATCTGCATGATCACCCACATCACCTAGCGCATGGGATGCTCGCGAGATATGTATCACCGGCACCACTCTATTAGCGTGCTCGAAAAGGCACCGCCCAGGTCCATCTTCAGGATCTCGAACTCTGACACCCGGATTCCTGCATGGTATTGGGCGCTAGCAGAAGGAGGACAAGGAGAGGCTGAAGATTCTTAGGGATGAGCTCTAGGATGCGTGCTTCAAATTCACGGAGGGTCGTCGATGGTTGTGTTTCCACTGGGTGTGCTGGATCGTGCCATCCCGTAGAAAAGCTTTGACAAGGGGAACGTGAGTCGGATTTTGTTTCCGCTTACCCGTGTCGATCAATCTGAAACATTTCTTTACAGTGTCGCATCACCTTTACACATGGAGAACTCGATGGTGTCCCAGAGGATGTGATCTCTGAGTATACTCAACATACGTCTATGGACTTTTGACGATAGGCTGATAATTAACATCGAGCTGTTGAATACTGCCCTCTGTCTCACCCTGGTGAGTCTTGTACGATGCACCAAGCCTCCCTCGGATAAGTGAGGTAACTGATTTCCATCCAGAGGTTCGACAGTTTGCGGTTTAGGAAGAGGACGCAAAGGATGGTTTCGGTTTCGTCGGGCACTGCTACCTCGACTTTTTTCCTCGCTGTGCGGAGTCGTGAACCCTCAATTGTATCGTTTATCACCTTCGTGTTTTCGATTTTTTTTCTGTTGCTAAATACTCGTATGCTGCCATGTGGGGTCTTCTCCCAGGCTACGAGCTCCCCAATGGGAAACGACACTAGTCGTTGATAGCTATGGTCGCGGACCTCGCGAAACCGACGCCGGACCGACCAGTGCTCATGCGACACAACGACGCCACGACGTTCTTTCATGAGATGGGACACGTGTTCCATGGTTTGCTCAGTCGGACGAAATATGCGCGATTCCACGGGACGGCAGTTGTACGTGATTTCGCGGAGGCGCCGTCACAATCTACAAAGGCTCGAGAACTGGCACCGGCCCAAACCTGTACCTCAATGCACCTTGAGCGCATCCCGGTACTCCGAACAGCTCAGTAGCGTCTCGAGTGCATCATTTCCGTCCAACATGCTTTTCTGCCTGCCAAATACGTGTAGTTATTAGACTGGGCCGTGAGCTTGCTTTCCTTGGATATACTTATTTTTTTTAGTTTTGACATGCTTCTTGATCCATCACACTTAGCTTCGAGTTACAAGGCAGAAATACTTTTCGTGCAAGTATCTATTGTCGAACAAGTTGTCCTTCAGAAAGGTAACAAGTCCTTTTCTGCTTACCACGCTACCGATCCTCACCGGGGTCCCATCAAAGTAACTGTCGCACACACCCCGTCAGCACCGCCGCCCGGGCCTATATAAAGAACTAAGACAGGCTCTATCTCTAAAGGTAAAGGCTCGTCCCAGAGTGTCAATGGAAGGGAAAAAACACAAGAAATCAAAAACTGTATTTGTGTCTCGCCTGCTTCAAAGCTTCAACATGCCATCCATTTGCACATGTAACTAACCGTTCAGCTATTCTTCGTAATTGAAATCTTACTATGATTCCCGTTACTGTCACCTACTCTAATAAGCAATTGTAAGCAGCAATCATGACACGACGGTGGTATTTGGCCCCACTTGAGTCCATATGCCAGTTTCACTCCAGGAGCCTTGGGTTCGCGGCTTGGACACTATGGGATCCGAATCCCGAATCAGTATGTCACTCATCAGGACAAAGTGGATGGACTGACACAATGTGCCAGCTTTGACTGGCATCTGAGATACATTTTCCGCCATGTGCGTTCTGCAGTGCTTGGCAGCCAAATGCCAGTATATCGATCATGCTGGTCTACACTTCCGGCGTGCGTGAGTTCGACTCGCATAAAATAGTGAAGTGCCTTACCATCAAGGCTCCACACCATTGCACGGCGACGTCACCTGCGTTTACGATGGTGGATTGACAACTCCCGAAAGACAGCATGAAGTAGGATCCCAGTACATTACCATGACGAGATTGAATCTTCAGAGGTGTAACAGGTGAAACTGACGGCGTCGAGTTCAATCTTTTGACTGACATTCTGCGGGAGCAAGTGATTGACAAGGACTTGGCGATCATACAGGTTCGGTCTTCCGCCGGCTGGTGTGAAGCATTCCCTGGTGCCTGCAACACATTCCCGTTCGATACGGTTTGAATACAAGCACACGTGGAGCATGAAAATACTGACATGAGTATTCACAGGCATTGTTACTCTGTCTCTTGGATGTGAGGTTGTGCAGGCCGCCTGTGCTGTTACGGGCAACCAATTCTGCAGTCACCTCTCCACTGCCAGGGGACCTGTGTCGATGGTTGTCTTCTTGATGAGTCGCATATCGTTGCCTTCGAACGCCATGGCAGTAGCGATCAAAGTCATTAAAGCCGACCAAGACAAAGCCTTTGTCGTGGCGGTGTGGGCAAACGTTCGAGGGTAGAAGGTCGATAAGCTGATAGATCGTTCTATTTAGCCCATTGACTTTATGGCCTTCGTAGTAGGTCGACAAGGAAGGGAGCTATCGTGTCCCATGTGCACCCCATTTTGCGGCTACCAACGCGCGCCTCAAGCTTGAGTCAGTCACTGCGATTATTCTGCTCGTCCTGGTCATGTTCAGCTGTACTAGTAGAGGATTTTTAGCCGTCGCGCCTTCCGGTGTGGGAAAAACTTGTTTTGTACGAGAGACCGCACAGATAAGACAGGATATGGTGGACCGTGGTACTTACGGGAAAACAGGGGTCAGCGATCGTCAATGTCATAGAATGTCTGACCCCGTCCGAGTCATCACTCGTGGTCAAGTTGGCCCACCCTCGTCTTGTCGCACTTGTCTGTTGTTATTCCTAATTGGTTACAGTATTCTTGCCTTTGTTTTTCTCTCCTTAACTCGTCCTCTTCTTATTCTTGTCACGTCTTGTACGACTCAGTAGGCTCGGATCGGACATACATCTATTTCATTTCGACACAGTTACGTGTGGATCAGGGCTTCGTAACATTCGGTTCGAGCTTATGATAAACAATTTGAAGCGAGACAAGACAGGGGCTAGACATGAGCAACAACCAATCATGTAGAGTGACGACGGGGAAGTGAGGCATCTTATGACAGCGATAACAATCAGTACATGGAAAACTTCATGCTTGCATTCTGAGTAGGTGAGTTCGACTTGGCCGGGCCTTCGGCGAGACACTCCTAGAATTCAGGTCCATTCACTACTGTCACGTACTCAGAGAGAGGATAATCTCATACCATCTCTCTTCGCTATACACAACGTACCGTCCGCCATTTCAGACACGGAATTGTTCTAGAACAGAGTTTGTCAAGTGTTCACACCAACACCCTGGCCATACCGAGAAACTACTTGCACCACGGCTACGCACTGGATTGTCTTCGCGATCTCAGGCATCCCGCTGCCTTAACTCTTCCGTCTCTCCGACAACGCTCTCTCCACCGCCACCTCCCTGATAGACAGCCCGCTCTCCATCGACTGTACGGATGCACGCGGTGTACGGTATACGATGAGGATCGTGAGGTGGTCTAGGCTGTTTCCACTTAGTGGATGCCTTTCTTACGACTGAGCGTGCTCGAAGTCGTGGACGAAGAGTGCAAGGGTATGGTTCCGAGGCCAATCATCATGCATCCTGACTGGATTATGCCATTTCTCGACATGTTGTACAGAGAAGCGACAGATTTCCCTGGTGGCGTCAGTTCACACTTGGTTTCCGCCTCTTGGGGTCGAGCAATGCGAGTGTTTCGGTGAGAGGAACTAGCGATGGGAGAGACGGATGAACGGCGGGATGCAACCCGCAGAGGCGCAGGCGTGAACCTGGAACTACTTCTGGCATTCTCTGCACGAGGTTCAGGATCCGAGGATCGATTGCCCGTCATGGCGTCCACAGCCTGCCAAAAGGATGACCTGACCGTGTTCGTCCAGCCTAGAGGGTCAGGTACAGGTCTCGCAGGGACCTTGTCGTTTTGTTCTTGATCATTAGCGGACGGTGCCTGCCACATCTCACCACTTGGGCCTCCATCCGGTGTCGGATACCAATACCCGCCGTACCTTGGATTTCTGTACGTCTGGACAGTCGTTTCAGGAGTTCGCCGCCGGGTGCGTCGGAGAGCAGCGACGGTGTCCGTTCTCCTGCCCCACGAGAGCGTTGCAGGACCAGGTGGACCAAAAAGGGCATCACCTTCTTGGATAGATTGGTCGCTTCGATCGAACTGGGCGCTCTATATTGTGTTCTCTCCAACAGGAGCTACACTGGATCGACTAGTGTTCGCAACGGGTGACAACCCCGCACTGAGTTGCAACCGTGCCATGTTCATCCCACCTCCATCCCCGCTCGTGACGTCTCCTGCCACTCTGTTCGCAACACGGGGCCCCCAAGTGTACGCGTGCTCTCTTGAACTGATAGCCCTGTCTGCATTCGTGCTGTGACCTGCCAGCTCTGAAAGTCAGAATCGTATGTGGAACAGAAATCAGATTGGATGAGCTCCTGCAGACGATGGATGCAGGAAGGTAGTAGGGCCGCGTCTGGGTCTGGATCTCCGAGTCTGTGCGGGCCCTCTTTTCGAATTCGTCGATGAAGGCGTTGCCAGCATCGGTATGGTGTCGTGGTGATGCCAAGGATCGTGGAGT
The DNA here is from genome assembly GCA_003316195.1 of Neoboletus brunneissimus. Lineage (NCBI taxonomy): Eukaryota > Fungi > Basidiomycota > Agaricomycetes > Boletales > Boletaceae > Neoboletus > Neoboletus brunneissimus. The sequence goes on along the minus strand of QFEL01002511.1, from coordinate 7,126 downwards.
TCGAGGTTGTCTGCGATACATCCGACAAACGAATTGAGGCAAGGACAATAGCTGGGTAGAATGGTGCACTGACACTGCTGTAGGACCCAAGGTTGGATAGTTGACGGTAGGTATGGAGGGAAGATCTGTGTCTGTATCCGTCGCACTAGATGAGATGTTATAACTGGATGACGCTAGGGAGGAAGCAACGAAAGTGGTTGTGGATGTGGGCGCGAAGGACGATGTGCCGGTCAAGGGCGTAGTTGTCGCTTCGAGGTTTGGGATGGGTAAGATGGGGGTTGATTCACCCGACAGAGAATGTGTACCTGGTGTCAGCGTACCTGTGTTGCTCGCGGCGAACGTCTAGGTACGCCAATTAGTTCAAAGATCGGTATATCGAACAATGCAACGTACGGGGGAGATTCTAAAAGGTTGGTTCCACCATCAAAACCTATTAATGAAACTTGTCCACCTGGCCCAAAGACGAGCGTAAGCCCCCTGTTGTGATGTCTGATTGGAGTAGTACGAGGAGACCGCGGCGAACTGAATGTCATTATCCAAAGGGTCCTCCACATTGTTTGCCCCACCCTTCTCAACTCCGAGGTCCTTGGCGCTGTGTCCCATTCTCCACTTATCTACTACGCCTGCACGCCTCTCTTACCTTCGCTTATCTTCTATATTGTGCTATCTCCGTGTCGTCATTCCCTGTCCCAACTTCAACAATAATGACTCGCCGGGCCGCTAAACGAGTTGGCGGGTTTTTCAAGTCAATTGTGGTCCACAGTGTTTGCGGCCGTAGTCAGTACACAATGGTGTTGAAAGCGGGGTGTCAGGCAGAACGCATGTGAGAGATGGCTGAACGTCGCAGTGTAGTAGGATATGAGACTCAGTAACTGTCAGAGTCACTGAGGTGTGCCGAAAAGATGCGTCGAGAGAATAACTACATGATCACATAATGTGGTGGCAATACTACAACACAGTGCAGAACTTCAAGGTTTTTTTTTCTTATGACCCTCACACCACTTGCACTGTTAACATCCATTCATCAGCTCTGCCTGCTGAGGATCAGGAAGCTGTTGACCGCATGTAAGAACATCGAGGAGTGGCTGTTGATTATGATGAACCCGTCCCATTTGCTACCACAGACTCTGAGCTGGATCACTGCAGGGCTTGGACTCTACGAGGTCCGAATTCATCAGTATGTCACTCATCAGGAAAAAGTAGGTGAACTGACAGAATGGACCAGCCTCCAGTGGGTTGACTGGGATCTGCCAGTGGTTTACATCCCCCACCAAGGCACCAGAATGCAAGTGCATTGATTATGTCGAACTACGCGTCCGGCGTGCGTGAGTTCGACTCACATAATAGCAAGGTGCCTTACCAAGGAGGATGGGCAGAATTTCACGCCGTGGTTGCTTAAGTTGATGATAACGACCTGACAAGTCCCGTATCGCACGATGGTGGAGCCTCCCTGTGCATCTTGTATGAGACCCCAACCCTTAGATGTGTAACAGGTGAAATTTACATTTCCGAAGCTAAGGTCGACACTTTGGGTGCCAAACCCATTGGCGATGACTTGACAATCATTCGGGTCCAGCCTGCCAGCCTGTGAGAAGCATTCCACGGTGCCCGGGCCTGCAGCACATTCCCGTTCAATACGGTTGGAATGCAAGTGCGTGTGAAGCATGAAAACACTGACATGAAGCATCACAAATAGAGTTATCCTGTCTCTTGGATGCGAGGTCGTGCACCTCGCCCATGTCGCTGCAGGCAACCAATTGTACGGTTATCTCTCCCTTGGGTCCTGTGCCAATTCTTCTCTCGTTGATGACTTGCATGTCATTGCATTCGAACGCCGTGGCAGTGGCGATCAAAGCCATTAAAGCCGACCAAGGCAATACCTTCATCGCGACGTAGGCGGAAGCTCAAGGGTAGGAGGTCGATGAGCTGATAGATTATTCTATTTAGCGCTTGGAGTTTGTATCCCTTGTAGTGTGTCGACAAAAGGGGGAGCTGTCGTGTCCCATGTGCACCTCGTTCTGCAGCTGCCAACTTGCGTGTCACTCGCAGTTATTCGGCTATTCACCCAGTCCTCATCGTGTCCGGCTGTGGGACTTGAAAGCTTGAAGATTGTTAGCCGTCACGCGCAGTCTGAAACCTGTTTTATACAGGATCCGGATCAGACCACACGATTCTCAGCAGGTAACATGACAGGACAGGGAAAAGACGGGTTGACAGTACTTCAGAATGGGTGCACGGAAAACATCACACTGGCATTCTGGGTTAGCCGAGCGTTGAGATACTCCAAGAATTTACTAATGACGAAGTCGGTGCATTTACTACTGTCACGTACCTAGACACGCACAATCTCACACCATCCCTCTTCGCTATACACACCATAGCGTCCGCCATTTCACGGACACGAAATTGTTCCAGAACATGGTTTATTAAGTGTTCGTACCAAGTGGTCATACCAAGAAACTACTTGCATCACCGCCACCCATTAGATTGTCCTCGCAATCTTTCAGGCTTCCCGCGGCCTGAACTCTCTTCCGCCTCTCCAATAACGCTCTCCTCACCGCCACCTCCCTGATAGACACCCCGCTCTCCATCGACTGTACGGATGATACAGTGGACGGTGCACGCTGAGCCGGTCTAGGCCGTTTCCGCCTAGTAGTGACCCCTTTCTTACGACTGAGCATGCTAGAGGTCGTGGGCGAAGCCTGCAAGGGTACGGTTCCGAAGCCGATCGTACTGCGCCCTGACAGGGTCGTGCCATTTCTCGACATGCTATACACGGAACCGGTTGTAGTTTCCACGTAGCTCCCCATGTTCGTACCCTGGCCAGACCACAGTTCGCTAGTGTTCGAGCCCGTGACATCGCTTTTGGAGTCCATTGGCGTGCGGGTACGGGTTGTCACGGAACCTGAGTGCAGGACAGATCCTAACGTAAGTTGCGAGGGTGTAATCGCGAACGAGCTAGGACTGCATATCGGCCTAGGCAGTGGGGGATACACACGTTCCAGGTTCAGTTCAGACTCTCTGCGCTCCCCTAAAGCCGACCAATTGGACGGAATCGAGTCCCCGTAGCCATACTTCCGTAGGTTGGCGCGTGCGGCCGCGGAGTCCGTCGAGTACACGCTGCCAGTGTCTGTCCTAAGCGAATCTGGTTGTCGTCGATCCGTACTTGCGATCATGTCGCAGTTGAGATGAGACACCTTCGGAATAAGGGAATCGAGTGTTCGTACTGTGTCCTTGCTGATATGAGGTACGTCCGATCCGTTCGTTCTTGTTAAGAGACTAACAGATCTTGAATAGGTCGAACTCGGAGGGGTTTCTTGGGTAGTGACAGACTTCCCTGGGAGCGTCAGTCCATATTTAGTTTCCGCGTCTTGGGATCGAGTAATGGGAGTGTTTTGGAGAGAGGAACTAGCGGTGGGAGAGACGGACGAACGGCGGGATGCAACCCGCAGAGGCGCAGGCGTGAACCTGGATCCACTTCTGGCATTCTCGCACGAGGTTCAGGATCTGAGGATCGATTGCCCGTCATGGCGTCCACAGCCTGCCAAAAGGATGACTTGAGCGTGTTCGTCCAGCCCAGAGGGTCAGGTACAGGTCTCGCAGGAACCTTGTCGTTTTGTTCTTGATCATTAGCGGATGGCACCTGCTACTTGGTCCTCCATCCAATATTGGATACCAGTACCTGCCATACCTTGGATTTTTGTACGTCTGGACTGTCGTTTCAGGAGTTCGCCGCCGGGTGCATCGGAGAGCAGCGACGGTGTCCGTTCTCCTGCCCCACGAGAGCGTTGCAGGACCAGGTGGACCAAAAAGGGCATCACCTTCTTGGATAGATCCGTCGCTTCGATCGAACTGGGCGCTCTATATTGTGTTCTCTCCAACAGGAGCTACACTAGATCAACTAGTGTTCGCAACGGGTGACAACCCCGCACTGAGTTGCAACCGTGCCATGTTCATCCTACCTACATCCCCGCTCGTGACGTCTCCTGCCACTCCGTTCGCAACACGGGGCCCCCAAGTGTACGCGTGCTTTCTTGAACTGATAGCCCTGTCTGCATTCGTGCTGTGACGTGCCTGCTCCGAAAGTCGGAATCGTATGTGGAACAGAAATGAGATGGGACGAGCTCCTGCAGACGATGGATGCAGGAAGGTGGTAGGCCGCGTCTGGGTCTGGATCTCCGAGTCTGTGCGGGCCCTCTTTTCGAATTCGTCGATGGAGGCGTTGCCAGCATCGGTATGGTGTCGTGGTGATGCCAAGGATCGTGGAGTTCGAGGTCGTGTTTTCGAGCCCGTGATCGTATCCACCATGCAATGAATGCTGCGATACATCCGACAAACGACTTGTGGCAAGGATAATAGCTAGGTAGAATGGTGCGCCGACACTGCTGTAGGACCCAAGGTTGGATAGTTGACGGTAGGTATGGAGGGAAGATCTGTGTCTGTATCCGTCGCACTAGATGAGATGTTATAACTGGACGACGCTAGGGAGGAAGCGACGAAAGTGGTTGTGGATGTGGGCGCGAAGGACGATGTGCCGGTCAAGGACGTAGTCGTCACTTCGAGGTTTGGGATGGGTAAGACAGGGGTTAATTCACCCAACAGAGAATGTGTACCTGGTGTCAGCGTACCTGTGCTGCTCGCGGCGAACGTCTAGGTATGCCAATCAGTTCAAAGATCGGTATATCAAACAATACAACGTATGGGGGTGACTCCAAGAGGTTGGGACGTGGTTCCACCATCAAAACCTATTAGTGAAACTTGTCCGCCCGGCCCGAAGACGAGCATAAGCCCTCTGTTGTGATGTTTAATTGAGGTAGCACGAAACCGCGGCGAACTGAATGTTATTATCCTAGGGTGGTACTTCAAATCATTGACGCGCACTAGGCACAAAGGAGGGGAGAGAATGCTGCCAGAGCTTCAAAGAGTGTTGAGTCTAAGAAAAGAGTGTTCATCGACTCACGTACCAGATGTTCTACAAGCGTACCAGGATGAACCAAAAGGTATCTGGTCACTTGCCGTCCCTTTCGTTGAGTCGGTTCACGCTGAGGATAGATGTATACGATCAGTCTGGCCTGCTCATGATCATGAGGTCGAGGTTAAAATCAACTCACGCTCGCTGATTGGTACAATAGCCAACCGCACGTAATGTGAGCTAAATTCCGAACAATCCTTGAGCACGGTTCTCACCAGAGGAGTCATCCTTTTACCAAACCATTGTAGTGAATCAGAGATGGCGCGACACCACAGTAAGCCGGGCGAATCATAGGTGACTTTGCATGACTCCGGGTCAGAAAGTGGAGTCGTAGTGTGCTACAGCGTGTCGTACCAATTCCGTGCACCAATTCGCTCGTTTTGAGTCCGATGTCATGCCGGACGCACGGGAGGGTGGCGGAAGGACACCAGACAGGTGTCAACCGTGTGACCTTTTTACAGAACTGACCTTGCCACTCTCGGAGCTATGCAGACGATGTGGGTTGATTTGCTGGTAATACAAGGCTGCTACTAGTCTGTCTCTTGGATGCGAGGTCGTGCACTGGCACCTCGTCCATTTTGCTGCAGGCAGCCAATTGTACGGTCACCTCTCCCCTGGGATCTGTTCCAATTTTTGTCTCGCCGACGAGTCGCATATCATTGCATTCGAACGCCGTGGCAGTGGCGACCATTGAAGCTATTAGAGCCGACCAAGACGAAGTCTTCATCGTGATGTGGGTAAAAGCTCGAGGCCCGAGGGTAGAAGGTCGATGAATTGATAAATCATTCCTTTCAGCCCTTGGCCTTTATATCCCTCGTAGTGCGTCGGTAAAGAGGGGAACTGAGTCGCGTCCCATCCGCACTTCATTTTGCGGTTACCAACCTGCGTCTCAGCCACGGTTAATCACCCAGTCCTCATCATGTTCGGCTGTGGAAGATTGTTAGCCGTCACGTCTAAAACCTGTTTTAAACATGGACTTAGATCGGACCACATGATCCTCAGTGGGTAACTTGACAGGATGTGGTAGTACTTAAAGGAAACAGAGGTCGGCGGTACTCCAAAATGGGTGCACGGAAAACCTCACGCTAGCATTATAGGATAGCCGAGCGTCGAGACATTCCTAGGATATACTACTGACGAAGTCGGTGCATTTACTACTGTCACGTACCTAGACACGCACAATCTCACACCATCCCTCTTCGCTATACACACCATAGCGTCCGCCATATCACGGACATGAAATTGTTCCAAAACAGGGTTTGTTAAGTGTTCGTACCAAGTGGTCCTACCAAGAAACTACTTGCATCACCGCCACCCATTAGATTGTCCTCGCAATCTTTCAGGCTTCCCGCGGCCTGAACTCTCTTCCGTCTCTCCAACAACGCTCTCCTCACCGCCACCTCCCTGATAGACACCCCGCTCTCCATCGACTGTACGGATGATGCAGTGGACGGTGCACGCTGAGCCGGTCTAGGCCGTTTCCGCCTAGTAGTGACCCCTTTCTTACGACTGAGCATGCTAGAGGTCGTGGACGATGCCTGCAAGGGTACGGTTCCGAAGCCGATCGTACTGCGCCCTGACAGGGTCGTGCCATTTCTCGACATGCTGTACACGGAACCGGTTGTAGTTTCCACGTAGCTCCCCATGTTCGTACCCTGGCCAGACCACAGTTCGCTAGTGTTTGAGCCCGTGACATCGCTTTTGGAGTCCATTGGCGTGCGGGTACGGGTTGTCACGGAACCAGAGGGTGGGACAGATCCTAACGTAAGTTGCGAGGGTATAATCTCGAACGAGCTAGGACTGCGTATCGGCCTAGGCAGTGGAGGATACACCCGTTCCAGGTTCAGTTCAGACTCTCTGCGCTCCCCTAAAGCCGACCAATTGGACGGAATCGAGTCCCCGTAGCCATACTTCCGTAGGTTGGCGCGTGCGGCCGCGGAGTCCGTCGAGTACACGCTGCCAGTGTCTGTCCTAAGCGAACTTGGTTGTCGTCGATCCGTACTTGCGATCAGGTCGCAGTTGAGATGAGACACTTTTGGAATAAGGGAATCGAGTGTTCGTACTGTGTCCTTGCTGATATGAGGTACGTCCGATCCGTTCGTTCTTGTTAAGAGACTATCAGATCTTGAATAGGTCGAATTCGGAGGGGTTTCT